>WTSP01022296.1:21426-34366 GCA_025331215.1 Actenoides lindsayi | reverse complement strand
CTTTTTCTTTTTCTTTTTCTTTTTCTTTTTCTTTTTCTTTTTCTTTTTCTTTTTCTTTTTCTTTTTCTTTTTCTTTTAATTACATTGAAACATTAGCTAGTGTAGATAGCAAGTTATGGAAATACTACTCTTACAATTGAGGGAAAAAAAAACCCAAAACTTATCCAAATATATTCCTAAAGTGGGGACTTGGAAAAAGAAAATTACATAACATTTAATGTTGCAGATTTTAACAAAGGAGGTGTCCTTCCCTCTGATCTAAGTAAGTATTGCCAGTGTAGACACAATGCATAAATTAGCATCATTTTCTGAATGTAATGATAAAACTATAAAGTACTTCAGCTAGGAATGGACTTGAGAAGGTCACTAGACCAGTCTTCTGTTCAATGCAAGGTCATTTAGGAGGCCAGACTATGTTTGTGCAAGGTTTTATCCTTTCAGGTCTTTGTAAAGCTATGTGAAAGCAGAGTATGTCTCCTCCCTTAAGATTATCTGATGAAGGACCTTGTCAAATGGAATGATAAAGAGAAGAAGGCGGCAATAAATAGAAATACAGAGGGACACAGACCTTACAGAAAACAATAATGAAGACAATGACAAGAGACGAAGTGGGAACTAAAGAAATATATAGAGTGAGGATATTGCAAGGGTATTGGTAAGTCTGTGCAAACTAATAAAGAAATATGCAGGGAAAGGAAACCAGGGAGGAGCAAGAGGAAACAGACAGAAAGGGGTATCAATGGGACTATTCACATGTAAAATGGGGACAGTCAGTATGCCTGTCTGGCTGAGCCTTGTGTCTGATCAGTGCAGTCTGTCCTGTCTTCTTATTAATCCTTTCTTAAGCATTTCTGCATAGTCTCACACTTTATTCCACATATATGTGAGTGCTGCAAGGACTACATGCCACTATTGGACACTTGTTGGAGTCAGACCACCACTCCTGGCCTGTGGTTTCAGCATTGGAGCAAGTGGAAGACTTTAACCTCCAGCCACTGGGACAGGAAAGTTGTGCATACCAAAATCATTTGCCAGGGGAACTGGGGTGAGTGAGGAGCTCCATGTTGGTAGCTGGAGCAGCACCATGGGTAACAATCCACGTGCCTAGTGTCAGCTGCTGAGAGAGGCAAGTGTCTACCTTTCATAAACTGTGTGTACATGCGGTGTGCATGTGTATTTGCTGGCAAAATTCAGTCTGGACCTTCTGGAAATAAGGGTCCCTTGGGTATGAGCCAATCTATCAGGTGGTCAGAGGGTCCGTGCTAGTATGCCAAGGGGATTTTCGAATGCAGAGTGCTTGTGGGATGAGTGTGTGAGTGTTGTGTGTTTGCAATGAGCACTGAGCTGGACCAGATGGTGAGTCAGAACCTGTGAAGTGTGAAGAGGGGCCAGGATCTGGGAAGGAATGCTGGATGGACAGTGGGTCTGTGCTGGTGCTTGGGGGATCCATTAATATCTCTGTGCTTGTGAATATGAAGAGTGCAGTATGTATGCTGCACTACTGACCTTCTGACTCTGCCAGCCCAAGAGGCAGAGAGGACATGGCTTTCTGGGCTTGTGGATGATGTGAGTCCTGTACATGGGTGCTGTTGAAGGCAGTACCTTATCTGTGGCAGGCTGTGTGACCAGCTGTGTCAGTGTCCTCTGTGTATGTGTGTATCTCTTGAACACATGCTCATCTTTGCTTATTGGTTAAACCTGCAAACAGGAAAGTGACAGCCACATCCCTCATCCTGGCAGGAAGACTCAGTTTACACTGATGCAACTCGATGCATTGCTAGGCCCAGAGCTGACTGAGACAGTGTCCACTTATACCACCTTTTAACAGTTTTTTAAACCTCTAAGGGTAGAGATTGACTGTACAGACTCTTTAGTCAAACTTTTCAAATCCTTTATTGTCGGCATGGTCAAAAACAGGTTATCCTTATACATAGTTGCAATCTGTTGCTTCAGTTTAAGACCACTGCCTGTAATTTTCCCACCACACATCCCAGTAAAGCAACAGCTCACACCCTGTAGGTCTGCCATTGCATTTGTATTCTGGACAGCTGTCAGAGGCTTCAAATTATTTTGAAAATCTTGTTTCTCTCTTCCATTATCCTTAAAGCAATGGTATATTCCCATCTCCAAAGATGGTGTACTTGTATCTTCTGAAGTATGAAACTGCTGTTATAGCCTGCTACTGGCAAATGGTTGACTTTGCAAAAATAAGTATTAATTCTGCTATGTACTACTGTTCTTGTCTGCCATGTGCTACTGTTCTTTCCTTCCCATAATTGCCCTCTCAGGTTTGTATCTTCTCACCATGCTTGATCTATGGTTTTACATCTCACAGAATACAGAAGTGTGGGAGGATGTCTACACAAACTAGCTTCAACTGTCTTCTTAAGACACTTACGATAGAAAGGTCCTTACTGTCTTTACATATCCTTTACACATATTTACATGTCCTTTACACATTTTTAATGAAGACAGCTAGATTTCTCCAGAATATGACTCATTTAGATATAATAAGGAAAAGAAGAAGCAATTAAACAAGGAAAAAAAAAATATACTTGAGCAATGGGATAAGGCACCTGCTGTAACCTTGGAAAGTAACATACTTCAACATTGTGCACTACATAGGATAGGAAGTAGAAGCCAAAGTCTAAGGACTGCCTGAAAACTCAAAGTTCTCATAGAGATAGAAGGGACTATGAGTGTGGGAATGACTCCAGACTCATTGTGGCATTGTCAGATTTGAGACAGAAAGAGCTTCCTATTCTTCCTGTCTGTCCCAGGACTTTCCTTGTGGTCCAAGCATTCCTCCTCTATCATGCCTATTCAGGCCTCTGAATTTTCCAAAACCCTTTGACCTGCCAGCCAATTCTTCAGCACTGAGTACAGCAGTATATTTGTGTGTGTGTTTTCCTCACAAATTCTGTGCAATTCTCTGCTCTAATGTTCTCACCCCTCAATAAGTCATATAAACTCAGTTTATCTAGTTATGATTTTGGGCAAAATTCTGACTTAAGTTTTATTAATATTCTCCTCACTAAAGCCTGTATTAGTCTTTTTTTTTACAGCTTGCCCTTCTATTACTTTTTTTCTACTTCACATCCTTGTTTCTGCAGTTCCAATGACAACCTTTTTCTAATGCTCAGGAAATTCAAAAGTCTGAATCCCCAAGGAAATCATACTTTTATAAATTAGTACTTGAGAAAAGACAGGAATTTATCATGAGAGAGAATAACCTTCTGAAGGTACCAGGATTTTGTTAATCTTGTGATTGTTGCTGAATAGGAAGGAACTAGACAGCAATGCTACACAGAAACAGTTCTAAAGATGCAGAAAACATATGAGGCAACATGACAGAGCTATACTTGTTACATAGAGAAAACTTTCAGTGGGAATAGAGAATCACAGAATCATGGAATCATTAAGGTTGGAAAAGACCTCCAAGATCATCAAGTCCAACTGTCTACCTAACATTATCATAACCACTAAACCATGACCTGAAGTGCCATGTCTACAAGCCAGTAGCTCTTCTCCACACCACCGAGTTATGAGGACTACCCTTTTCTGAATCTGAAGGTGTGCATGCCCTATTATAATGCTTCAGGGTCCCCATCCCGAGGCCCCAAAAAAACATCACTGTGAGGCACAAACAAGGACATCTTTTTATCCTATCCAAGGACACCTTCTTAGCCTTCAGGAATAGTGCTCAAGAATACAGGTGGGATATATGTTCAGGTTTTTTTATTTGTGTTTTTAAAAATAAGATGGAAGGGCAGTTATGATACCTTCTGAAGGAATCTCATCATTAGACTCAAGGTTGTCAAGAAATACTGTATATCACTGGTCTGACTGTGACAGCCACTACTTTTCTGAGAGTACATCTCTTGCTATTACGTCTTTAGGACAAATATTCCATACACGTACATTACCAAATGGGGTATTGCTCACAGGCTCAAAACCCCAAACTTCATCTCTATCCTGTTCAAATGATCTGTGCATGTCATCTAACATGAGAACAAAACAAAACCCTTCTACTCATTGAGAAGAAGTTACAGATCTGTGTTGCAGTAACAACACCATGCATGGATGTTATGGTAATGTCACCGTGCACGGTGAACCCCTTCAATGCCTCACAACCAGAATGTAAGTGAATGGTTTGAGTATTTTCATTTATTAGACTACAAGGGATGACCAGCTGAGGCAGTGGTTGTTGTTCTTTCATTTTTTATTGGTCTGGTAGGAAAAGTGTATCTCAATGAGCCACTGAAGGTCACTGAATACTGTTGCTGAGACTTATTCTGCTCATCTCGTTAAACTTTCTGCACATGTGCTACAGGGAAATGAGTATGAGCGTAATACAGTGTCCTAAATACACATACACACATGCCAAACACTTATGCACAAACCCTACCCCAACTCAACCCAAACAAACCAAACTCCAAGCAAACCTGGGAGAATAGGGATATAGATAGGTAGTTTAAAACTTTCTGTATGCCTCCAACTTTTCTTTATTTGTTGCAAGGTTTGACATCATACATTAGATAGGTATTACTTGAGGAAAATAATATAAAACCAGAGCCAGAGAATACTCAGTCTGATAACACTATCGGTTATGGAAACAAATGCCTGGCTTTCTGCTAATGTGTTTTAAAACTCCACAATGATCTTTCTATAAAGTTTATCCACACCTTGGAGGATACATAGAGTAGGAATGTGTTTAGACACATATGCTTCAGTAATCATTGAGTAAGAAGTGAATTCTAACTACCCTTCATTTTCTACAGATGTTCCTTTATGTAAGGAGAATCTTTAGATCAAATCTGCATGAAGTATTTTACTGAGTGTCTAGGGAAGGTATCTCTCCATCTCAAATCCTTTACGTGTCCTTTCTCCTAAGTTCAGTTCATATTGGTTTCTATTCACCCATTGCGAATAGAACTGTGACAGTCAAAGCAAGTGCATAAAAAGTTGACAAAATAATTTTAAAAAAGTAATTACCTTTTCCTCATAGGCAAATAAGGGAAAGATGTGTAGATTTACAAGAACAAAAACAAATAACAGCAATCAAGACACTATTTGTACCTATCCACTTCCCTGGAGAGCCAGCTTCCTTCCAGGGAATCCTCCTGTCTTGTCTTGTTATCTAGCTCTATTACCCTTTGGTAAACAAGAGCCTGTCTCCTTGTAAATGTGTTCTTGGACATGAAACCCAGTGAGACATCCTGCACTAGACATTTGCATATGGGTACATAACTCTCCATTTCAGAAGCATCTCAGGAGAGGGGAAAATGAAAGGGAAGCAGATGAAGGGAGTGAGGGGTACAATGAGGACTCATCAGGTTTAGGATGATAGTCATCTTTGTCCTCCTAAGACAGTGAGTTCAATTCTTGACATGGGACTGTTCATTCAAGGACATAGATGCAACTGCTGTCCTCTTTTTGTGTGTGTGCAGGGACTGATTATAAAATATTGTTAATGGTATGTGTAGGACCTTACAGTTCTCAAAGTGTAATTGAAATACACATATTTAAACCTGTAATTCTTAACCATTACAAATAGAAAAACAATTAATAGTAGCCCTGTTGGATTTTAAAAACACAAACAAAAACGTAGTAAGACTATTTCAAATATAATTAAAAATTATTGGCAGTAATTTTCAAGTGTATGTGAAAGGTACAGAAGGGTATATGGATAGCAAATAGCTATTGCAAAAAGGTCTGCAAGAAACAGGAAAAGCTGAAAAGTTTGTAAAGAGATGATATTCAAAGTCAAACCAATGAAGTATGTGAAACTTCCTAGAAAGTTCCAGATTTACTTGTAGATTACAGTCTGTAAATTTTAGAAGTATACACTTCTGGCTTTTTGACTTTCATAAAATCTGGAAAAAAACTGAACTTGTTTAAGATGCAGGTTTAAGTACAAAGTAACAAATAGAGAATTTTAAATTGCAGTTGTTGGCCAGCATCTTCGGTGCTTATATGTCAAGTACTACCGATTATGTTACTTACATAACTGAATTATGGTTAATGGATTAAGGGAGAAACTGAACAGAACTTTAACCTTTTATTAAAAGGTTGTCTTCATGTCAGAATCAGTTTTATTCAGGGGAGAATTTTTTACTTTGATTTCTGGCATTCTGGCATTTTAGATTGTATTTACTTATTGAAGAAGGCCAGCCATTGGAGGGAATGGGTGACTCATCGTTTAAATAAGGGTCAGCTAAAGCTCTTCAGGCTTTTTTATGCTCCAGGGTAAATCTACTTTTTGCTTGTATCAAACCTGAAACAATTATTTATAGGAAAGGTAGTAATAAATATATAAATACCACTTAAAATAATATTATTTACTTAAAAATTGTCAATTGTAACATTTTATTTGAAAAATATGATCAGGCACTAACAGCATTTATGAGCAAACTCCAGTATTTGTCTGAATGTAGATAATGGTTGTTACATTTATATGCCAGCTGCATATGTACCTCTTTGTGTTTTGTCTGGTGTTTTAGTATGTACTTATTTCATAGAATCACAGAATTTGCAGGGTTGGAAGGGACCTTAAAGATCATCTAGTTCCAACCCCCCTGCCATGGTAGGGACACCTCCCACTAGATTGGGTTGCTCAGAGCCCCATCCAGCTTGATCTTAAAGACTTCCAGGGATGGGGCTTCCACCACCTCTCTGGGCAGCCTGTTCCAGTGTCTCACCACCCTCATGGTGAAGAAATTTTTCCTAATGTTTAATCTTAATCTACCCACCTCTAGTTTTGATCCATTCCCTCTAGTTCTACCACTACATGACATCCTAAAAAGTCCCTCACCAGCTTTCTTATAGGTCCCCTTCAGATATTGGAAGGCCACAAAAAGGTTTTCTCAGAGCCCTCTCTTTGTATTTGTTGTATTTGTTTCTGAATGACCTTCTGATATTTGGAATATCAGTGTCCTATTGGTCACCTATTAAATAACACTGTCTGTGGAGCTTGCACGAGATACCTACTTTTTAAATGGTTGAAGTCAGATGATATGAATCCCCTCCTAAGTGATCCAGACTAGAATTATAGAGTGGCCTCTGCATAATATTGAATACTAGCAGTATAGTTTCATGTTATTTGTACTTCTTTTTATGCTATTATTTTTAAATTATATCTTAGAATACTGGAATTTTTCAGGAACTTAGTCCTGACCTGAGTTAAAATTCTATAGTTCCCAAAACTGATGAAACAGAAGGTTTTATAATCTCTTTACCTTCTTTATAAGTGAAGATATAAAGAAGGACATTTCAAAGTGACCACATAGAAAAATAACTCCTGCACCCCACAACCCTGTTTAGGTACCTCAAACCACAAATTATAGTAATATTGTTTCCTGAACTACTGATCAGGAAAGATACCAAGTGTAAGCAAGAAGAAATAAAGAATAAACAAATTTGTAAAATGTCTGCAGAGTGGGCTTCCAAAGAGTTCCAGATTTTTGTAATTTGGCTGAGTTACCTCAGTTGAAAAGAAAATACTAAAATTACTTTCTGTAACTAGTTTTAGAGGCTTTATGAAGATAAGCTTTTCAAAGTATTCCATATGAATGTTATATTATTTAAATTCCTGGTCTATATGCAATAATGAAGTCATACCTATTTATTAATGGCATCTATCACTTAGATACTATTAATCTGTGTTAGAAAAAAAAAAAAAAAAAGAAAAAGGGTTCTTAATTAAAAAAACCCTACAGTTTTAAACAATCTAAAAATATCAACTACTCACAAGATTTGTAGGTGAGAAAACAGACTCCTGTGCTTCTTTTTATTTAAGATGCATAAGAACACCCCAAAAAGGCTTTGGTTTTCAAATAATCATTTTTAGTTTCTGATATATATATATAAATATATACTATCAATGTTTAAATCTAGGCATATATATATAGCATATTTGAAATATATAAGAAAAATAACTTTTAAAATAAAATAAATAAAGATATTTTTCTAACTTTAACTTTAACACTATAGATGTGCAGTAAATTAGAAGTCAGTAGTAAAAATTAGAAGTAATTAATCAAAAAACAAATAGCTTATTTTTATTCAAGTGGATTTCTTCATTTCTTAAAAAAAAAAAAAAATTATATTTCCTTTTGGATCACAATGCACAAAATCTTCTGCTGGCTGATGATCTTATACATATATTGAGAAATGATATTAAATTTGTCAACAGTGTCAAGCTTATTTTTTATATATTGAATGCATCTGTTAAACCAAATAACAGTTTTATTCACATTTAAACAACTAACATTTGAACTTAAATTGTATTCCAGCCAATAACATATACCAAAGCCAGAAAGATGATTACTGGATAGCAGTGAAATGGATGTTTGCTTCCCTTTTCTTCTTGTCAGAACAACTTTGAGGAGATTTTAGGTTCTCAAAATTCCTTGACAGTGTTTTTTGATTGATAAATAGTCATGGAAACCTGCAAAGAAAATTAAGGATGTCTTGTCAGGCTGCTTTTCATCGTGGCAATAACATCTCACATTTTTTACAGTATTTTTTCCATATGTTTTTTTTTTTTCCCTCCCTCCCTCCCTCCCCTCTTCTCTCCCCCCTTCCTTTCTTTTGATCAATGCACGCATGTTTGAAAGGTATATAGAAATTATATATAGTTTAAGAAATGAAATATATTGGTGTATATAAGTACCTTAATATTACCATGATATTTGTGCATTTGTAGTGTTTTTTTCATATTTCTCTCACTATGCATTTCAGTATCTCACAATTTATTGAATCAAATGATAATTGTTTTTGATAACACATAAATGAAATATTATATAAGCCTGAAGGACTTAATATGAAATAATTATCTTTTTCCACAGGGGACACTGTAAGCAGTCGACAATCAAAACAAGGTCCTTTTTATACGCATATATTACATGTTTTTTTCTGTCTGTGTTTACCAGTATGTCATCTAACACAGTCTGCAGATGAATGCCAATTATTCACTCAGACACTGAATATTTAGGTTTTTATTTTCAACAGTTCAAACAAAAATGAACAGTTCAGCAGTCTGAACTCAGTAACATTGCAAAATGGCAAACCAAGCTTTGGGTCTTTTCATTATGTTGGAAATGGAATGTGACACTTGCTATGGTATCTAAATACAAACATAGTAACTAAATGGTTCTTCTTAACCTTTTACCTTTTGGCAATATCTAACTCTAAGCAGCATAAGAATTTTACTGAAAATTCTAGATGTGGTAGGAAAAGGTGCTGATTAATGGTTCTTTAAACTTTAACACAAATTTCTTGTATACTCAATACTTTTATTTTAACCACTGTATTTACTAAAATTGGAAAAAAAAAGTAATTAAATAATATACCTCATAACAAAACAGAAAAACTCTAATAGTCTGAGTTAGAAAAAGCACCCCAGCTGCTTCCTGTTATTAAAGTACTCTGAGAACTGTTTTTAAATGCACAAATAGGCAGAAACTTCACAAAACACTGATGCATAAAGATGTACTTTATAAAAATATAAACAAAAATAAGAATATTTATGAAAGCACATACTTTGATCACATAAGAGCATTGCTCAGTTGTAGAATTAAAACTCTACAGTTTCCTTTTGAAGACTAAGCTCTTTGTTATTACTTAGATTCTAGATACCTTCAAGAATATATTTTTAAAAGCATTTATCTAAACAATGTCGTAAGTTTGAGCATATATTCATTTATTTAAACAAACCTGTACTGAATGTGTGCTGCTCAAGCTTTCCCTGTATCTTTACAGGCACTACCATGTAATGAGTCAGATTCTCCATTGATTTTTCTCAGTGACTTCAAGTCAATCTCTGAAAGGAATAGAATGATTTTTCACTTAGTCTACTGATGTAATTTATAGTGTAATCAAAATGGGTTGTTATAAACTGGACAGGTTTTTTTGGCCTCTGATTTAAGTGTACTTTAATCAGCTGAGGCATCTGTTTTAAAATACAGTCACTTTCTGTAATCAAGGAAAAGAAATAGTTTTAGCTGGACAGTTCTACTGTTCCTGACTGAGTGGAATCTCCCACTCAAAGTGCCAGTCTACTGAAAATTACATTGTGAACACCAGGGTTGTTTTAGAAAACTGAGTTCCACCAGGGGAAAAGAAATATAATTTGTTTGTTTTCACACTATTTGCATTAAAATGTTGGTATGGCTATTCTGAATAATGCAAATTTATTTTACATTACAAGTCCAATAACAAAATATTTCAAAAAGCAGCCACTACTGGTGGGCATTAATAATTACCATGACTCCTTGTTTTGTTCAGGGCATCAAATTGAACACATATGTGCCTTGCAAATTCAAATGATCCAACAGAAGTCTAGTGTTTCAAGCTTAGGAAGAAATGGAGGAAGTTTTTTCTGGTTTGAGAAACCAAATTTATCTGCAATGTGTGGTGAATAGAATTACAAACAGTTCCAGACTTTTCTCAGCTTAGAAAGCACTTTATAAGGTCACCTGACAGGTCCCAGAAGAACCTGTTCCAAGGAAAGACAGCAGGAGGATTAGTTCAGCTTGAGGGGAAAGGTTGTCAGGCATGTAAGGAATACCTAATGCAGCTGTCAGTGCTAAAATATTTCCTCTCCTGACGCAAAACATGTCTGTTGGAGAATATGTGCATATGCTTTGCTTCAGGCATAGACTTCAAGAGCAGGTTTGTTTCTTTGAGGACTGTAGGATAACACTTCAAATGAAAGCGAGACATAAAGGGACAGGTATATACATTCCAAACTGTGAACGTACCTTTGTCCTTGTCATATGAGTGGTCCACAAGCAGAAGCAGGAGAAAGTATTACTGGCGAGTCCAGTGGGAGCACAGGCTACAGAGAAGGCTGTTTAAGGAAAATTCTCAGCTTTTTACATCAGACCAAGAATGGCCACATGTAAGAAAGGGTCACAGGAGGTACGCAGACCACAGCAAACTGTAGGGTCATGGAAAATGGAGGCTTAGATGATGGAGACTATGGGCATTCTTGCTTTTTGTCCCAAACAGTTAGGAGTAAAGGGGTTGTCGTATGAGGAGAGGCTGAGAGACCTAGGACTGTTCAGCTTGGAGAAAACTCGGAGAGATCTTATCAAAGGGGAGAGAAATGTAAGGAAGGCAAAGACAAACTCTCCTCAGTGTTGCCCAATGAAGACAAAAGCAATGGTTCTATTCTGAAATTCACCACACGTTGTTGTGAGGGTGTCAAACACTGAAACAGGTTTCCCAGGGAGGTGTTAAAGTCTCTGTTCCTAGAGTAAGTTTCAAAATCTAACTGGACCCAGACCTGGGCAATCTGATCTAACCGATATATTTCTAGTTGGGAAATCATCTAGAATCATGGCTATTAATCAGACATCTATTAATAGTGAATAGATTTTTCAGATGAGAAAAAGAAATATTTGATTCAATATTGATACTATGAAATTAAATTCATGTTAGTTCAAATTGGAATAGATCTTGTTCATTAAAGCTATAGCCAGCATACAGAAAACTGTGCTTTCTGTGTGACCAAAATAGAACACTATCTGCCTCTGTACAGCACAGTTCTGTTGATAAAATAACACTTGCAAGACAATTGGAAGATGATATTGAAAGCAGTGAATTTTGTTAAATTAGCAATAAAACGAAATTGCAACACGGCATCTAATACAGTAATAATCCCACATCTCTGAACTGGAGGTTAGTTCTATACAATTAATTTTTTACTTACATCTAATCCTTTTTAAGAGTGTTTCAAGAATCATTTAAATTAAACAAATTTTACATTTTATTTCCTAGGCTCTTTTGAGGAACATAGAACATGATTGTGTCCTTAGAATGCTTCAATTTATTTGAAAAACATCACCCCACATAGCAGGAAAAAATATTTTATAAAAACGTATTTGTCACTCTGATATATATATGATTCTTTTAACATGTTACATTAATTTTATCAGATTATTTATTCATTTACTTATTTTTGATTATTTTGAAAATAGTCAAAGCTGTTGTATAATTTAGAATTCATAGGCCAAAGTCATAGAGGTATGTAAGCGAATAAATTGGCAGGAAGAAGTGGCTAAAAGTGACAGATAATGATAACATGTCAATTGCTAACTTATGTTATGTTATGTTATGTTATGTTATGTTATGTTATGTTATGTTTATGTGATTTCTGTGTATTTCAGTATAAACTTTCTGTGATGTTTCCACTGAGTCAGCTATAATTTTGTCAGTTGAACTGTCTTGTTAATAGCCTAGGAGAGCAGATTAAACAGTGTGTGGATGTAATTTGCATGTGAAACACAACTGAGAGTTTTTGGAATTACATTTAGAAATGAGAAAAAAAAAGAAAATGTTGCAAAATGAGAAGAATAGGCAGAATATAATAAAACAGTGTTAAACTAAGGAAAACAAGAGATAATGCCAAATAAAAGTTTGCACCCACAACAGACACAGTTCAGGAAAACATTACAACTCATTTAGGCTTGAACCTTACAAAATTTAGGTAGGTACATAACTGTGCTTGGATTAGAGAATTACCCTCATTCTTTATTGAAAGCACATAAACAAGTACTTTGCTTGATTTCAGTAATTCCAGAGGAGGCAGAGTTGTATAAATACCAATTTAGGCATCAGTTTATGAGTTATGTAGTTAGACAAGTTACACAAAAACAGCCAGATTAATTGAGCTGTGTAGACAAAAGAGAAGCAAGTTGCCAGCAAAAAACTTGATCTTTCTTCCTGTCGCATCTTCAGGTAGACCCTACACACCAAGATATGCTTACTTAAAGATGTCCCATCACAAAGTATGTTGATAAGTGGAAGGAATTAAGAAAACAGAAACTTTAATTACTAGAAACCTGGCAAGGTGCTCTATAAATCTGTCACGGTTTAGGGTCAGGGCAGCCCCTTAGACCGATAACAGACGCTCTCTGTTAACCCCCCTCCCTCC
>WTSP01022295.1:59651-76159 GCA_025331215.1 Actenoides lindsayi | reverse complement strand
ATCCCTCGCTTGCATTCCTATCTACGCGCGTGAAGGGGGGGGTGGGGGGGCAGAGAGGTGGGATAAAAATTGAAGTTCTATATGAAGTTACTGAGACTTGAGCATTCGCAGCAAATACAAGAGTCAGCATTTGACTGTCAGGTTGTCTTTGCACTAAAAGATACGTTCTACTCCCCTGTGCTCTTTGACACAGAGTCAGAGAGACGAATGAGGCTGGAAGGGACATCAAGGGGTGACTTTGACCCATTTCTCCGTGTTTTCTCCAGGATATTCTGTTGGTCATGAGACAATCTTAGGACTGTGCTCACCTCTTGAGAGCTATTAGCACAGAGCTACTTCTATCTGGGGAGCATCTTCCATGAGCACTTCCCAGGTCAGCATTCTTTCCTGGGGAGCTCTCAGGGCAAGGACAACCCCCAACAAGGGAGAAGCTGTGAAAGCCCTTCAGAAGGAAAACGCAGAGAGGAAGAGGGTGTCTGAAGCTGCTAAGAGCAGTTCTACCACCTCTCAAGGCAGGAGACAAGCAGATAACTTAAGTTATGTAGTGGCTCTTAACATCTATTAATTCCAGTGCTTCACTCTTCCCCTTAGAAAGGATTTTTTTTTGACATCCTGAAGAGTATCGATTGCCTTTCCAGTATTTCCAGAGTTCAGCTAAAAACAGAGCAGTATAAAAAATACCCATGATTTTAATTTTAAAATGTTTGCACCTCAGAGTCTTTTTCCTGGGCAGGGCTTTTACTGCCCACATGTGCAGTCTCCAAAACTCCTGCAAGGGTGCTAAAAATCACGCGAATAATTAACCAGTGCAATTGAGCATTTAACACCCCACCTGCAAAGTTTGTAAGCCATGAAAATTTATGGTTTAATAATGTAATATGGGTTCAGTTTAATGTGTAAAATACAGCACTGCAATGGAAACAACTGTAAATTTTCATGGCTAACAGACTTTGCAGGTGTGGTGTTTCATGCTCGGTCACCCCATTTAATTATTTCTGTGTTTGTTGAGATCTCAAAAGAAGAAACAGACCATCTTTGAAGATAAAATTTTTAGGTAAAATTATGAATACAACATCTTAAATTATCCTGTTATAGCTAGAACTGTATTGTAGGTGTATTATAGAAATCCACATAGAATCAAAAGAAATTGCTTTCAGATTTTCGCATGAACAGAAAATATGAATTAATGGAAGAAAAAGAGAAAAGAATACTCAAATCCAATCTTCAACCCCATTTATATGATTCCAGATTATAAATCACTGGATGTACCTGCTTCATCTTATTAAGCCTTGTTTCCTTCTTTAATGGTGGCGAAATATCTCTTTTTGATGTCAGCTGGGATGGGGTTTTAGCTCTGATAAACCCCAAACACACCCAGTATGCCATAAAATGGGATATATGTGAACAGGAATGATTGATTCAAAGGCCATGGAAATCAATAGAAGTCTTTCCATTGGTTTGAATCATTTTCGGATCAGGCCTTACTGTTTTCAGGAGCAGAAGCTTGTTTCTTCCACAATGAAAACATTTATCAGCGAGCAATTTTTCATCTCTGTGCTCAAGCAATGACTAGTCTGGAGTCTGAACTTTGATACCTGCTCCAACAGCAGAGCAAGCTGTGCCAACACCTTCGGTTTACAAATCACTGTCAAGCTGTCAAACCAATCAGGAATTCAAAGCACCTAAGACCTTTTAAACGCTGCCAGTGTTCTGTCATGAAATATATTTAAATATCGTGAAGCTTTCAGATTCAGTGTCGTTTCTTATAGTGAAGAGTTAAGAGGAATTTCTAATTAGTGTATTCTATTATTTTTCATTTATTGGAACTATAAAAATACTAACACTAACATCTTAAATTCTGTATTTTCAAATTGCAGTTCGACGAGAAACACTTTTACCATGGTGAGCATGACAGTTGCAGACCTTTAGATAACACCTGATAGTGGGGTTGTCCCTTGTAGACTAACAGGCTAACTAGCATTATCAAGTCAGTCTTTAAATTCAAGAAAAGCATATTAGTATGTTACCAAAAAAATTATCTGATGGTCTAAGGACAAATAGAGAGGAAATCTGTATAGCTCAGGATCAAGGATGCAAGTAAAGTGACTTTTTAACTGGTCCAACTGGAGACTACATAAAGTTGCTGTACCCCTGAATTACCTAAATCTCCCTGAGAGGTTCAGAAATGGGTAACAAGGAGCAAAACCACCTAACAAACAATGAGCAAAATCACCTAACAAAAACTGAGCAAACATCCTTGTCCTCCTTTGTCCCTGTCCCTCTTGAAGAACCAGAAGAGCACTGGCTGCAGCAGGGACTGCTCTACCTCAACCCTCCATCACCAAAGCACCTCCTTCACGTAGCAGAAGCCCCTCCAACCCAACCAGCTCATCTCATTGCAGCAGGGGACTCTGATTTTCCATGCCGTGCTTGAATGACAACTTCAGAGCAGATACCAAAGGCTTCACATGCTCTCCAAAGCTCACACAGAAACAAAAACACTAGAAAGAGTTTTCTAACAAGGGTTTCTACATGCTGAAAACTGTTAATTATTGAATTATTATGTTGATTATTCACAGAGCAGCTGGAGAAGAGATCTACATTTAGGAGGAATCAGTGCTGTGCCCTCCGAGCACAAAGGGCACGTGCTTGACCTGGCATAGTGAGATGCTGTGAGGACACTCACATGTGTGTGTGAGAGAAATACAGGAAAAAGGGATTTGGATGATGCCAGTCACAGGGAGATACTTCTTAGATTTGGGAGAGTCAACAGCACATCAGTCTGCAGAGGAATCACATGGAGGGACATGTCTGTTAGATGATATATAAAAATAATAATTCCCAGCATGCTAATTGGCATAAAAATAGAATTAATGTTGAACTCCATTACCAGTAGATATGGTCAGCTACTAGAACTGATTGCTGCACATGGACAACGAGCACTTGGCTAATCTAAGCAAATCTTATTTTAATACAAACGCCTTGTGGACAAAACTGAAGCGCTGACTTGAATTTTACTTTTAGCTAGTCTGCTCCCATCAGCTGCAACATTTGAACAGATACTTGTCTGAGTAACAACCAGGCAAAAGGCAGCAGGGAACTAAGGAAATAGAAAAATCAAACAAATTGCTGTAGTAAAGCCAAGGTGGATGTTTCCCCCTTTCTAACTGTCCACTGCAGTCTCCACGCCTAAAATACCGTAGAGTGGAAGCCATTCTATTTGCTGCCACATGCAGCTCCAACAGTAATTGCATTTTGGGTTTTGGTGATATAGTGTGATCCCACGATGTAGAGGATTATAAATGAAACACCTTGTAGGAAAGCACTTCGCGAAGCGCTTAACTTTTAAAGCACAGAAGTGGTTTCACCGGGATGTTGGGCTGCAGTTTGCAGTTGTATATAACACTTGGACACGCAATTGGATATAGCTCTTTGGAAGGCTTGCAAAAACCTAGAGATAAATAGCAAGTCTAATACTTCAGGGATGAAATATTAGCACCATCGAAGTCACTAGGAATCTTGCGATTGGTTATACTTGGACCAAGATTCCACCCTAACTGTTCTTACGGCTTTTGAAGTTACCATAAATAAGGAATATTCTCAGGTGTTAGGAAAAGAGATTACAAGAGTCTCAAAATAACCATCCATGTCAACGACATCTTTTCCCCTGGAAAATTCTCTCCCAATTCTGCAACAATAAATCTTGGCTACGTAGGAGAAGTGGCACCTTCTCCAGCAGAACTGTTCTAAAGCATCACTGCGAGTTCAGAGAAACAAGGGACGTGTAAAATATCTGCTCAGTGATCCACGATGATGTCATTTTTCAAGGTTATGTCAGAGGTCAGCATTTCACAGGCTCAGTTACAGTCAACAAAGACATTTCTGAGGATTGGTTTTATTTTTTTTTTTTTTTTTTTTTTTTTTAATGGAAAAAAGGTATTTCTCAGTTGATCACCTTCCTTCTCACTCTGAATTTTTGAGGTGCTAGCAACAAGAAATTCTGTGTAGTTATTACCATGTTAATATGTGTTGATTTCTGAAAAGTTACAACAATGAGCCAGTAACAGCAAAGTGCGGATCTCATGATTCACACCAGAACTAAACCAAAGGCTCCCTGTTCTCCTGTAATTCTATCAGGTATCAGGCCTGTCAGTGCTTCTACTATTCTGGCCTGAGAAAGAAAAGCAAATCTCATTGTCACAGCTATTTTAGTTAAGGCTGGGACTGCAGGGAAATATTTTTCTTTCTCTGGTTTGTTAAAGACTTCTCTTGCTGCCCTGAAGAACATTTCCAAGCAGCCAATCTAGAGTAAGGGAATTATTCTGTTCACTTGAAGGATAGATTTTTATTATTTAAAATCTATCAAAACACTTCTCCAAAATTGCATGAGATAAAATAAGTCATCCTGTTCATTTTTATTTCCTGAATCACAGGCGGGAAGTTTTCTTTCAGTTAAAACTTCCATTATCTTCTCCTGGCTGGACCTCCTGCTGTCTGTGTTGCTTTATTCTTACTATGGATTTTCTCCAGAATATAAAAGAATGGCATTAAGTACAGAAATGCAAACTTATTTTTGAAAATGCAATCTTTTTAAAGCAGATTTTCCCCCTACCGCCAAAGTAGCAGCAGAAAGAGTTCACCTGAGCTAGTCATAATAATGTTTTCTACCTGACAGAGGCTTGTTTGAAAATACTAATTTTTTTTCTGAGCATTAGTAGGAGCAGTTTTATTTAAAAAAAAAAACAATCCCAAAACAAACAAAAAATGAAAACACCACAACATCACTAAGGGGCAGTTCCTCCTTTGTGGAATTATTTCTCTTTCCAAGTTTGCACTTCTCAGCTGTATCAAAATGAAACAATCTGACATAACAATTTGATGTGGGGAAAAAAAATAAATAATGGTGAGCACTCCATGCAGTCATTAGAGAAGCAGCTTGTACCCAAGATCTTCACATCAGCTTATTGCCTCTTCCCTCTTGCTCAAGTTCACCTGATCCCCTCATGCAGACACAGCCTGCAAATTAGACAGACTTTCCAACATGCCAAGCTGCTTCATTTTATTAAATAAAGCAACCCATCATTAGAGCTTTTCCAGTAGCTTAGAGTACATGACAAAGTAAGGTAGGAGAACTACCTGAACACAGCTACCAAGATCTAAACTGGATGTTGCAGTCATCAGGTTATTCACTTAGCTCCAAAAAAAGATGTATTTCTGAACACCATTTCAGGATCCCAGAAAAGTTTCTGAAGAAAAGCTTCCACTACTGCACTATGAGGTTTGGTGGGTTGTTTTTTTTCCTCCTTTAATAAATTATTATTTTCCATAAAAAAAATATCAAAACAAACCATTGTTTCAGCAAAAACCCAGTGACTGATTTTATCAGCTGTACCCAAAGCAGCGAATTGCACTCGGTGATTCTATTAGTGGAGACACCGAGGAATCATTTTTTATATGATGTGATCACAGTACGACCTTCCTGCATTACTTTAATATCAAACACACCCTGAGAAACAAGGCTCTAGAGTGTCTAATTATAATTAATGAACCCAGTTCCCACCAAAGATCCTCTATGCCTTGTATTGATAAATAGGGAGCTGCCTTTCTGCAGTTGCAGGGGTGGCTACCTGAGGATGACACTTCGAGCTGATGAAAGTGGATTTGCTGGCTCTAAGCCTTCTTCCCACTACGCCAATGAAAAAAAAGACAATGGCACATTGTCTATATGTCTATAATAATATGGCACAAGGAAACTGCTCACATTCGTTTGCAATATGCCATGGGCATCTCCAGCTCAGCTAAGGAGTGTATCGTAAATTAAAACACCCAGTGAGACCACTTATTTCCAATATTGTATGGGTGGGTGTTGGTTGCCTCCTCTTCTGGACTGCAAACAAAAATTGCCAGCTCAGCTGAGGATACTGGAGAAACAACCTTCATTTGACTACAGATTGATCGGTTAACTTTTAGTCCCCTTCTCGCTACAGATTGAAAAGCTAAATTTTAGTCCCCTTCTGATAGTTCCAACTGTATTTCATAGCAGCCCAGTTAGAAGAGAATGTGAGTGTGAGGCAATTATAATTATTTCTGGTAATTAAAAAGGAAAAGCACATATAGAACTATATAACATCCCTTATCCAATGTCTTTGAAGACAAAGATTGTAGTTCTGCTCTTTCTAGTACTGCAGCATCTGTGTTTCAGAAGAGAAACCCTTAAAATAGCACATCATCAGATGACTTGTTTTTTTTAATTATTATTTTTTTAAGTTGAAGTGATGAAAGCCACAATTTTTCTGTGTGCTTGCAGCAAAACTGTGCGTTTCAAATATACATTCTCTTCTTTCTTAACTTGCATGCATCCCTTTGCAATCAACAGCACTGGCTTGTGGTGACTGCAGGGGACACCCCCGGGGTTCAGATTTAGCCATCTCCTCTAGCACAGGACTTTAGGCCACTGGAATTAGTTCTTCCTTGGTTACCTTTCTAAATAAAGAGATTAAATACTGATTAAAATACCGCAGCATTCTCTCATGTTACGAGAGAATTAGACAGATGTCTGTAGTTCTGGGTATATTAAAATCTGTATCATCTCAATTAATTCCACTCAAAACACTTAATTAGTTGAGAAAGCTGCAAGTTAAAAGTGGGGGTGATGGATTGTCCCAAAACTTTTAATTTTTTTCTTCCTAGGCTTTGGAAAAAAAGTACCTTAATGATTTAGAATCGCCACGGTGACATTAGAGCTAGGAAGAAGGTGCAGATTTCCTTTTACCTCGATTAAAAAGGGGGGGAATTTACTTTAGATTAACAGCGTGAGTCATTGTCCTTCTTAGCTCTTCAAGGTTTGCCTCTCCATGCAGAGCTGAGGTCACCTGAGGCAGCAAACCTTCCTACCCCATCCCCCCCGGTTATGTAATAATTAATCTGAAAAGTGACAGAGCAGGATAACAGGCTTACAGAATGATGACGTTTTCATTTGCTAAAATATTGTTAAGCAGGATTTATTCGCCAAGCACCTAAAGATACATCTAAAAATAAATCAAGTGAGTGTACAGTGCTCGCAGCCGTAGTTGTCACACAGGCCTCTATTTGGTGAATTTGTGGATGTGTGCCATCCAAGGAGCCAAGCAGCAGGCTTTTGGCTTTCAGGGAGGACAGGAAAGCTCTGCCCTTCTTACAGCACGGACCTTCTGCACAAGCAACAAACCTACTACAGCTGAACCTTGCAAAGCCGTTCACCCTGAAACCTAATGATAATCGCCGAGATACTGCATTGCCTTAACTCTTTGCTAGCTGATGAATTAAAGAGGATTTTAATTGTTGTCTCAACCAGTTATTGGCATGTGTTGACAACAGAATGGTACTGGGGTATGAGCAGCAGTTGCTTACATAAGGATGACAGGGAACATCAAGGAAAACTTGTCCCTGATTCACCACCTTTCCGGAAGTGCTTTTAGTACCAACACCAACGATTTTACTCGACCTAAAACTTTTAAAGCAGCCCTGCAGCCAACACACAAATCATCTCCGCTGCCAAACTCAACAAGTCGAAAGAAAACAAACTGTAAGTAAATAAATAAATCAAACCCGGAAGATAGACACGGCTCTACCTAGTCTCCTCTTTTCCCATTAAACACCTTAACCGTCCAAACTGTCGAACTCTGCGGAAGGCACTCAGGGAGACCCAGATTTACGGTGCCTCTCAGAGAGCGTTTCACTCCGTTGCAAGGCGGAGTGGAAGGGGCTTTGGCTGGAAAGCCCCTTCCACCCTGAAACACTCGCACTTCATCAGCTACTTAAAGAACACCGCGTCTCAGCCGGAATGAAACCTGTGCTCAACAAGCAGAAAGCAACACCCAACAATTTACGGCCCAGCCCCACGACAGATTTGTAGATAAATAAAAGAAATGGGATCTGCAGGAGTGCAGCCCAAGTTTCTCACGATGATTTGGAAGCCTCAGGGTCTTTTAAGTAAATTTTAATCAAATGTTTCCTTGTGAAACGAAACACGGATTGTTTTTAACCTCTGTAGCTGAGCAGACATGGGGGGAGGGGGCAAGATGCATTATTGATTTAATCAAATAGAAGTTGCGCTTATCTCATTCCATTAGGATTTTATCCCGCAATAGCTGTTTCGAGTTAGTCAGCCCGGTACAAACCCCACATCTTGCACCGTCTTCAGCCAAAGAAAGGTCATACCCATTGAACCCGACACAAAAATTACAGCCTTCAGAACAGCAAGCGTTCTTCAGAGGTATTTTACTTCAGATAAAACTCCAATTAGCTGAGGAATTCCAAGCAGCAGAGGTGCGGGGTTACCCGGTCGGGACAACCCTTGGTCGGTCCCAGGGGAGGGCAACGAGCCGCCTGTAAACTTGCCCTTAAATTTAATTAAAAGTCCGGACCCCAAAGGAATCAGACGGTTTTGTTTTGGTTTTTGGCTCTTTTTTTGGTTGTTTTTGGTTTTTTGTCCCGTGTTACCTTTTTTTTTTCCTCACGCCCGATCGCTCCTCAATTCCCGCGATGCTCTTTCTTGGGTAGTTTTTCTCTTAAACAAAGTTCTCCAGCAGCCACCGACCCACTCAAGTGCTGCCACTTTTGCAAGGACTGAAGAAAAAAAAACCCACAAAAAATCCCCAGAACATTGAAACAAAGAAATTGCCCAGGGGGGAGAAGAGTGGGAACAGCCCCGGCTCTTCCAGCCCAGCATCCCTTGGGGGGGAAAAAGAGAGGATGGGGGAAACGAGAAAAAAAAACCCCAAACAAACCAGCTTTCTTAAAGTGCCCTGGTTCCAACTGGGTGATTTCCTTCTAGGTCGCTATTTGCACGCAAATGGTGCCACATAAATACACATACATAGTATATTTTAATGCATTAAATAAGCATTAAGATATATAATATATTAATACATATGTTTACCAAAAAAAGAAAGAAAACAGTTCAAGAAAAGGTGCTAAGGGACAGAAGCAGCTCTGGGCCTATTCTTGCACTCAGCCCCGGGAGTATCAAGCAGTATTTATTATACCTAATGGTGTTAATTAATGTTTGCAATACCTGAAAGAGAAGAAATAATGAAGGCAAAAGTTTTATTTACCAGGATTGTATCATTACTGAATATTAAAGATGAGGTTGGAACAGAGGACAAAGTGGTTGTTAGCAGCTGATAGGGTCTGTGTAAGGACATCAAGTGCTCCTTAAACTGGGAAATTTTTTTTTTTATTTTGTTTTTCCCCACCAGAATGAGAGCATTTAAATAGAAGAATTAAAGCTCTTTTGGTGATTGCCAACAAAATTGCCTTCAGGCTGGCGAAATTCAGCCTCCTGCTACCCCTGTGAGGACCAGCCAGGCAGGAGCCACCTCCACCTCTTCCCACCCTGAATGAAGAAGCCGCAAAGTGGGTGGTTGATTCCTCATCAGACTTGTTAACGCCATTTACAGTAGCTGTTTATTAAATAAGCGCCTCTGACGAGCCTGACCTTGCAGAGAACAATCTGCAGCCGCCAGATGCAATCAGCCGAGGCTCTAATCCCTGCAAGAGCTGGGGTCGGGTTTATGATCTGAAGACAATCCTCTTGAAGCTTGTAGCAGAGTGTAGTTTTCTGTCTGCCCTCTGCGTGATTTGCAGTCCATAGTAAACCACTTATTTGCATTGAGTAGTACGGATACTTTCTTTCAACAGCTGAGAAAAAGTTTCCACTTGCCCCTTTATTCTTCTTAAATATTGCTGCTGCTGAGTTGCAGTTTTGACCCCTTCTGAAACTCACGTTGTTTTTCTTTTACTTTATTTACTATTTACTTATTATTTTACAAGCATTTGTTATGTTTTTCTTTTATTTACTATTATTTTATACATATATTATACACTTATTATTTTAGAAGTTTGTGGGGTTTTTTTACTTTATTTACTATTCGCTTATTACTTTACAAGTATTTGTCATTTAAAATAGAAAATATTTTAAGTCTGTGGTTTTATGTTACTTCACTTAGTAATAATAAAGGCTGTAAAGCTACAGTGCCCACGCGGTCCCTGCGCTGCAGCCCTTTGCCATGTGATACAAACCCCTCTTAGAACCTATGACAGAACCCAGGAATAACCTGCTGGAGACACCACGAGGGCCACGCGGGTGGACACAGCTTCTGTGGTAATTAAAAAAAAAACCAAACCCTCCACCTATTTCACGTGTCAAGTACAGCAAAGCGAGCCAGTGACTTCCAGCGCTGGCCGTGTGACTCAGACGATGGTGATGGGATCACTGCCACCCTCTCTCTCCCACAGGCTCTTGTGCAAACTCCCCAGCTCGTGGCCAACAGAAGTCAGGCTGTCCTTCCATCTGCAAACAGAGCCTGGCACAAGATGATGACAAGCAACGCAAAACTTTGGCTGTTTGTCCCCACCTAAGTGTCCGGGGCTCAGATTGCCATCTAGTAAATCCACCTGACTCCACTCCCGCTGCCTTTACCTCTCCATGGCCAGGCAGAAGATCTGCAGGAACACGCTTTACCTGGAGGGTACAAATCCTGCTCAGAGTGTGGATTTTATCTCTCCAAAGCAGGTGCTTCTAACTTTATCTCTGTTTGTGCAGCATTCAGCACCACAGGGACCCATTCCTGGTCAGGACCTTGAAATACAACAGAGATATCCCAGGGATAGGACAGGGTGGAAAGAAGAGTAACACACACAACCACCAGTGACTTTTGGGTCTTAAGACAAGGCATATGTGTCGAGAATATTTAATGCCAAGGAAAAAAGTAACTGTGGGGCATAGAAATCCTTTATAGAATTAAAAATCACAATTTTTAATAGCAAAGGTGATATGAGATGAAAGGCCTTCCTTTGTGGTAGCACCAAAGACATCAGGACCCATTCCCTCAAATTATGTTTTACATAAAGTGAAATTTAGTGATGCATCATCTTCCCAGCAGCCAGCAAACTGCTAAAGAACACTGACCTTGCTGACACTGATGCCTGTGCAAGCCTTTGAAGAGTCCAGATTTCCCTTTCAAGAGATTCCTGCTCTTTAAATGGCTGTTACATTACATGATTAGGTTCAGACAATCTCCTAAAGTGCTTTATTTAGTGGTCATCTCATGGCATATTAATTAAGTCTCTGGGTCAGTTTTTCTCCTTTTAAGAGCCCAAGTTGTAAGACAGGTACATTAATTCCCTTGTGAAACTCAGATTTCCCTGACCTTTTCTTTCTATCCTCTCAGCTCATAGTGCTCCTAACGTCCCACCAGGTCCTCGGTGACAACAAACACCCAGTAACAGCTCCTGACCCTCTCAATGGAATGATCAAAACCTTAGCGTGGCCAAAATCCACACGACAAATCTCAGAGCTCGGAGATTTCTTTTTTATGAGCAGTTCTGAGGACAGTGTGAATGACAGCTTCCAGTTGCTGGGCAGGACTGGGCAGCCCACTGCCTATCACAGGAGCAGGGTAATTGCGTCCTTGGCCAGACCGCTTGCTCCAGTAGCCAGAAATTCAGATTACCCAACTGCTCCCGAGCACCAGAGTTACACTGGAAACGTGCAGAAAGCACATATGGGACTGGAGCTGGGAGATGGCTCCTGCTCTGGTCATAAAATCCCTCTTTTTGTTTCAGAGGCCAGCTCTGTGTGTGCTCTCCATGTAGCAACCCCCTGTAGCACAACACCAGAGGACAGGGGCTGGCAGAACAAAAACGACATTACAAAGCTACTTTTTGGGGTTAGTTTGGGTGGGGTTTTTTTCTTTTTTTTTCTTCCCTGTAATATCTCACTTGTCTAGCTGTACTACATGAATCATTTATCAGCACAGTCTGGGAGTGCCGCAAAATAATCAGGCAATAGTGAAATTTCTTAGTCTGCTGCTCATTTGGAAACCAGTGGAGGGCTGGGCAAGGGCCCAGTGAGGGTCACTGGCTGGTGGCCCAGCTTGCAGCTTGGATCTTTGAGTATCCTTTAAATACTTCACTGGAGAATGCAAACCAAGGATGAGGGCATGCGGACATGAAATAAGCTGAAGTGGGGTATATTTGCTTTATATTTCAAGTTCATTGAGGGTTCCTAGAGTGTTGGTGGGATGCAGGAAAGCCTTACAGACATCCCCATGATCCAAACCTGTGTTTTTTCTTGCTGCTCCAGGAAAAAAACACTTTTTTTTTTTCAATGTAAAATGGACCACGTAGAGACATCTAGACACAATATTTCCAATGGCCATTTTCTTGCTGCTTGGAGCTGCCGTGGTCTCCTGGTGAGGCTGGAGGAGGCTGGTGGCCCTGGGTGGCTCCACAGATGGGGTATGTACTGGGATGCCTGTGCATGGGGTTACAGGGCATGCTGGCATCCAACGCTTGGAGCTGCAAAGCAACTGTTGCAACTTCTTCCCTCCTTCTCCTCTTGATAAAAATGGAACTCTCATATTTTTAGCAGGATTTCCTCAGCTCCTTGGTGTGCCCTGGGCTTGCAACTGCTCCATTTACAGTCCCACAAGGAGGTGGGCAAATGAGGTCTGTTAATTGCTGCTATTTTTACCTTTCTGCAAGTGACCCTGTGGCTAGGATCACTGAGTAGTGTCTGTGGTTTCGGGCTGAAGGCACAGAGCTGAAGGGAGCTGAGGTTAACATACCCAGGCTGGAGCCAAGACAGTCCCTGTCTGCCCCCAGCACATTGCTGTTCTCTCAGCTTGGGATTACAACGCACCCAGAGCCCTTTACTAGATTTCAAGTTCACTTTTGCACGTAAGTACTGTTTCCAGCTCAGCATTGACACTCTGACTCAATGGTCTTTAAGCAAATGCTTTTGGAAAGTTCCTGACAAGCAGCTGCTACTGGAGGTATATAAATTCGGATTTACTTTGTGGGATGTGACACTGGTCTCCTCTCGATCCTACCAACAGTATGTTTTTCTGCATCTCCTCACTTGCATGAAAGAAATGGAGTCTTTCAGAATATGTTTCAGTCTTTGACTAGTTTTTCTGGTTACCCAGAAGCCTGAGTAAGAGGAGGACAGGAGCAGCTCATCCACCTTGATGTGCTCGGCTGTGTCTGAAGCTGCTTATCCATAAGAGGACACGCAAAGCCCGGAGCCCTGATTCACAATCAGAGACTGCCTTGGTAGATCAAAGTTGAAAACATCACAAACTGAGAATATGGAATTCAAGGAATAAGTAAAATTCCAGAACAAGTGGAAATTCTGCATTCTGTAGCTTAACTTGGTTGGATTTGTGCATTTGGAACCATGAGTTCTGTAACAAGAAATCTGCCAGCAATTTTTTCTAAGGTACCAGTTTATCCCCGACTCATTTGTGCTTCTGTTTGGAAATCCTCTGCTCACTGTAAGAGGATCCCTGGGTCTCCATCAAATTAATTACCCCACACTGGGGAGAGGGCAGTGATAAACTTTTTTGAAGATGACAGTTAATATATTTTCTTAGTTTCAACCGCTCTTATTCAGCCTGGGATACCAAATTAATTGTCACAAAACTTTCACTTTTATGATCACAGTTTCATCACCCATTTGAAGAAGGAGAACCCTAATAACACAGCAGTTAATACTACAGTCTTTTACCTCCCGAGGCCTCTCCCAGACAATTCCAGCAGTATCCTTATTAGTGCTATATTCGTCTGCTGGGAGATGTCTTAATTTACATATCTGCACTGGCACATGGAGTGATACAATGATGGGATGTCTCTGCCTCACCAGGAAGATCCTCTATGGGAGGAGACTAAAATAATAGTGCAGTAAAGAATTCCCTTCTCTTCTTTTCTTCCTGTCCACTTTATGACTGTAACAAAAATTGTTGCCTGATATATGGAAAAATGAGATATTTTAGTTTAAAAAGACTCTTTGCTTTATGTCTTTGTGGTAATTCATTGCAATAACTAGTTGGTTTGAGCCTAGAATAACAGTAAGAGCATCTCTCTGTGGTAAACTGGGCGCTAGGTGATGTACAAGAAGTATCAGGTAAAATAAGATCTTTGGGTGCAATTAGAATTACCTTTTTGCCTCTAGGGTTACAAATTAAAAGTATTCTTCATTTTGAAATGGTTCTGTGTGGGCCCCTGGCATTGTCAACACTGGCTGAGCTATTAGGAGAATGGAAAGGTTGCAGCTTGGAAGATTGCTAGTACCTAAAAAATCACTGAGTCTTCTGACATTTTATAAAAATGGGGACAAAAAGGGTGTAAAAAAGAGCCCAAGACCAGAGTAGGTTATGGCTTGTATTAACAGCCCCTTCTTGGCTCAGAATTTCTACAATTCCATACATTCAGAAACAGCTGCGTTTAGCAAAAGTGGAAGAAAAATAAAGTTAAATATTCCAAACTATGCTTCTGTGCTTTAGTTTAAATCCTGGGCTAAGTCTACTTCAGTGACTGGGGGGGGGGGGAGTTCAGCTTTCATAATTGCCTATGAATGCAAAAGGTGAAGAAAGAATGAAAGAAACTTCTCAAAGCAATGTTAAAATCCCACAGTTGCCTCCTGGAGAGGCCAGAGATGCTCTACATGGCACTTGACCCTCTGGCAGGCATTGCCTTCTCTTTTTGGACATGCAAATCAACACCAAGTCCCCACTTCTGCCAGTACAAGCACACGTGTAGGATAGAACCCTTTACCACCCCATCAGTCATCCCACCAGGTCATTTTGACACGATAGTTAAATGTCTGATTTTTATTAAGTCGCTCTCCCTGGTTTGAATACACTCCTGCCTGCACTGTGATTTTTAATAAAAACACTACAGAAAAGCACAGCTTCGTGAATGGCAAAAATATTTAATATCATCAATAATTTATATCAACGGATTTGCACTGTCAGTGAGTAGTCCCCAAAAGGGTCCTTTCCCTGCTTTGTGAATCACAGAATGTTCAGGGTTGGAAGGGACCTCCGAAGATCATCAAGTCCAACCCCCCTGCCAGAGCAGGACAGAACTAGAGCAGATCACTCAGAAATGCATCCAGACAGGTCTTGGAAATCTCCAGAGAATGAGACTCCACAAACTCTCTGGGGAGTCTGTTCCAGTGTTCTGTAACCCTTACAGTAAGTAAGTTCTTCCTCATGTTGAGGTGGAACTTCTTATACGCTAGCTTGAATCCATTGCCCCTCGTCCTATCACAAGGCATGAGTGAAAAGAAGTTGTCCCTCCCTTCTTGATGCCCAGCCCTTATGTATTTATAGACATTAATTAGATCCCCACTCATTCGTCTTTTCTCCAAACTAAAAAACCCCAGGTCTCTCAGCCTTTCCTCACATGACGGGTGTTCCAGTCCCTTAATCATTCCCATAGCCCTCTATTGGACTCTCTCAAGTAGATCTCTGTCTCTCTTGAACTGAGGAGCCCAGAACTGGACGCAATACTCCACGTGAGGTCTCACTAGGGCAGAGTAGGGGCGGGAGAAGAACCTCCCTTGATCTGCTGAACACATTCTTCTTAATGCACCCCAGGATACCATTGGCCTTCTTGGCCACAAGGGCACATTGTTGTTCCATGGATAACTTGTCTCTCAGGATGCCAAGGTCCTTTTCCATGGAGCAGTTCTCTAGCAAATCACCTCCTAACTTGTACTGGTTCATTTTATTGTTCCTTCCCAGGTGCAGGACTCTGCACTTGCTCTTGTTAAACCTCATTAGGTTCCTCTTTGCCCAGCTCTTCACTCTGTCCAAATCTTGCTAAATGGCCGCACAGCCTTCAGGTGAATCAGCTGATCCTCCCAGTTTCATGTCATCAGCAAACTTGCTGAGAAGGCACTCTGTCCCATCATCTAGGTCTTTGATAAAGATGTTGAACAGGACTGGACCAAGCACTGATCCCTGTGGGACTCCACTAATTACAGGTCTCCAGATGGACTCTGCATCATTGATCACCACTCTTTGGGCTCTACTGTGTATCCAGTTTCTAATCCATTCCACTGTCCATTCTTCTATCCCACAGTTCCTGAGCTTGCTTACAAGGTTGTCATGGGAGACTGTCAAAAGCCTTGTTAAGGTCAAGGTAGACTACATCCACACATCTCCCTGCATCTATCTATTTAGTCACAACATCACAAAAAGCTATCGGATCAGTCAAGCATGATTTCCCCTTGGTAAATCCATGCTGACTACTCCTGATAACCCTCTTCTCTTCCATGTGCTTAGAGATGGCCTGTGAAATGAGCTGCTCCATCATTTTTCCAGGGATCATAGAATCATAGAATCACAGAATTGTCAGGGTTGGAAGGGACTGTAAAGATCATCTAGTTCCAACCCCCCTGCCATAGGCAAGGACACCTCCCACTAGAGCAGGTTGCTCAGAGCCCTGTCCAGCTTGGTCTTAAAAACATCCAGGGATGGGGCTTCCACCACCTCTCTGGGCAACCTGTTCCAGTGTCTCACCACCCTCATGGTACACAACTTCTTCCTAATGTCTAATCTGAATTGACCTATCTCTAGTTTTGATCCATTCCCTCTAGTCCTACCACTACCTGACATCCTAAAAAGTCCCCCCCCCCCTTCCTTTCCGGCCCCCCTCCGATCCCGGGAGTCACGAAC
>WTSP01022295.1:0-44168 GCA_025331215.1 Actenoides lindsayi | reverse complement strand
AACCGGCCTCAAGTTGCCCCAGGGGAGGTTTAGGTTGGAGCTGAGGAACAATTTCTTCCCCTTGAGGGTTGTCCAGGCCTGTCCCAGGCTGCCCAGGGCAGGGGTGGAATCCCCGTGATCCCTGGAGGGGTTTCCAAGCTGTGGAGATGTGGTGCTGAGGGACATGGGTTAGTGGTACCCTGGCAGTGCTGGGTTAATGGTTGAACTTTATGATCTTAAAGGTCTCTTCTGACCTAAACAATTCTCTGATGACAGGAAGCAGGAAGGCATTAGAAAAAGCAAGGCTGTTTACTTCAGACTCAAAAAAAGTGGGGGCATTCTATGGAATAATGAATAACAGAGAAATGGTTTCACCATCTCAGACTGTACAGATCATTGAACAGTGACATAACCTAAGTGGATAAAAAGGAATTGTTTTCATACTGCTCATGATTAGTTAGTGAATTTAATTGTCGTGAATGCTACAGATGCAAAAAATGTAGCTGCATTCTAAAAGCAGGTCATCAATAGGGTTAAAAGCACTCAGGGGTTAACAAAAGCATTCAGCATATAATGAACCTGTTCTATCTTTTTATACTTCAGTAAAATAGACGTACATATTTTTAGAGCATATTTAACAAGAAAATTTTACAAGGGGCATGAAGCCTCATGTATCTGGGTTTAGAGCCACCTATCTAATAGTTATGAATGAAGATGGTGAGCCTCCCAAACTGGCACGTTACAGACATCTGCTCCTTTCCAAAGCATACAGTGCCAGCTCCTTGTCAAAGAACAAACGTGGAAATAAAAGACTATGGACCTGAAGCAAATTATTTCCTATATCTAAACAAGACAAAAGCTGGTGAGATCCCCATAGCAAGCTCCTGCCCCATAATGCACCCCATTTGTCAGGCGTGGAAAATACGAGTACAAATTGCCTGGTAATATCTTGATATTATTGCACTAGTTTCTGGTTATAAAAAGTTTCCACACTTCAATGAAAGCTCAGATCCATTCTGGTTTGCCTTTCTCTGTGTTAAAACCATAGGGGACAACTGATCTTTTGAAGGGACTTCATCCAAGCTTACTGGGGAAGTTGAGCTGAAGGTCAAGGGCTGTCGCAAAGAGGTGGCCTCCAGCCCCGAGTGCCACCTCCCCATGCTCATCATCCCAGAGTTGGCTTAACTCCCGTCTGGCTCATTAGCTGAGCACATTACCTGTTTGCTGGGGGATTGACTGATAACGCTAATGTTGCTGTACTGAAATGGCTGTAAAATCATTAAGCATATCTTGTTTTACTTAACCCAAAGTCGTTTAAATCGTAAGGCTTCTGGAGAGTGGTAGCACGACTAGAATTCCCTGATGTGATAGGGGAGGCTTTAATGCAAAATGAAGTCTTATCACATTAAGCATAATTTTTATCGTATCAGTGACTTACTTAACAGATTAGTGAATGTTGTTTTTCTAAAATTATAAGACAGCTCCCGATATGAAATTGGATTATGCCAGTTCATTTTCTCCATCAGCTTTGCAATGCTGCGAAAAGCGAGGATTTGTCATTAACATATGGAAATTGCGCAAATTTCTCTCTTAATTAGACTTAGCCTGCCTTTGCTGTTGACACATAAATATTGGCTTGTGTCTTCTTACAGAAAACCCCGTTTCCTTTTAGATATACACAGAAGAAAACTCATGTAAATTAAGGAAAGCTAAAAAGTGAAGAATTTTTAAAATCCAAAGGGTTCATAGTTCCTTGAATATTTGTCAGGGGCATTTTAAAGTGACTTCAAGGATTGTCTTTTCAGCTAGTGGAATTGGAAATGTTAAGGTCTTTGGGAATACTAATTTTTTTTTCCCCTTTTTTCTATCTCTCTCTCTTTTTTTTTTTTTTTAAACTAAACTCTGTTAACAAATTTCACCAGATTTTGACATTTGGTGATTTCAGCCCAATTTCTGCTGTTTTCCCTTCAACATTCAAAGCCAGCAGGCCATAAGTTTGTGGGCCACTGGAAAGGTGATTGTGGTTCAGAGAGTGAAAATAAGTAGTGAAGATTATGTACACACTCAAGGTCAAGTTCGAAATAGCATAAATCCATCTTGATATAGCTGTCTTAAAGTTACATTAAAGTCACAGCTGCTTCTCATACTAAGAATGCTTTTCCATACCCAAGGCTGGAGTTCTTTGGATCACCCTTGCAAGGAGCTTTGACAGTGCTTAGAGACTGATCCAGTCCCATAAAATCAGGATGAAGACTGCTTCCTTCTCTCCCCACTACAGCACAGCTCATAAAATTCAACCCTTATTTACCAGACAGATGTTACGTGTCAAATCTGACCACCTCAAATGCATGCTTTTTATTGCTCCCCTGCTATTAGCAATAGGAAAATTATTACTGCGAAATCCTCACAATGCAATTACAGCAGATCCAGCAATATCGAGCACTATAAATTTATGTTCATGGAAATCTCTGAGACCTGTACTCATACAGTAGGAAATTAAGATATCTGATCCACAATTTAGTGTTCATGTAGCTTACTCCTACCTACTCATAGTAGTATTTTGAATAATTAGTTACGATTCAGCCTGAAGCTCTCAGTTTGCTTTTAACTAGCAAAACTTTTACAGACAGCACACATTAGCAGTTGTAAATGTCACAGCAATGTTTAATCACGCAAGAAAATGCATAAGAATGCTCCAAAATATTTCTAATTGGCAATGCAATTATCTAACTTCTTGTCTAAACTTTGTTGCCTTACCCTTTGTCCAAGGCTTTAAATTCAGACTATCCAAAATGAAAGCAGTAAACCAGCCAGGCAATGTCCTAAAGGCGACTCCTTTTACTACTGAGCAATGCCTTATGCCAGATCTAGACCCAGGGTTAGGGTGGAGATAATCATCGAATCGTTTTGGTTTGCAAGGACATTTAAGATCGAGTCCAACCCTTAACCCAGCACCACCAGGCCACCGCTAAACCATATCCCTCAGCACCACATCTATAGAGGGATCTTTAACCCTTCCAGGGATGGGGAGTCCACCACTACCCTGGGCAGCCTGGGCCAGGGCTTAACAACATTTATGGGGAAGAAATTTTTCCTAATGTCCTAAACCTCCTCTGGTGCAACCGTTTCCTCTTGTGCCATCACTTATTCCTTGGGAAAAGAGCCTGACCACACCTGGCTCCCACCTCCTGTCAGGGAGTCGCTGAGAGCCAGAAGGTCTCACCTGAGCCTCTTTTTCTCCAGGCCAAACAACTCCAGGTCCCTCAGCCACTCCTCATAAGAACTGTGCTTTAGATCCTTCACCATAACAAGGTATGAAGGGCTACAGACACGGCATTGAGAGCGTTGCATATTTTGGGGCAGGGTTTAAACACACACAGGTCTTGCTTTGGTTAAGTATGTACACTTTAGAGCAGTTCAGAGTGCTCCCCAAAACACATGCCTACTTTTTTAGGGCGTGCCAGCAACGGACAGCTTCCCACATCAGCCTAACCACAGGTCCCCTTCCCAAAAGGCACCAGCCTTGAGGTAATGACTTCCAAAACATATTCTAACAAAATATGTTCCTCGTTCTGCAGAGAATACCAGGCAGTGCTTGCTCACAACCCATTTGCTTCGTTTCAGACCCAGCTGCACCCTGCCTCAGCCTGCAACTGTGAGATCTTGCTACAGCTTGGCCTGCTGAACTTAAAAAGCTTTCCACTGTCAAGAATTTCCTGTACATTTAGGTAGTCATATGCCATCTGGATAAAGAGATAAATTAGGAAGCCCAGAAGTCTCACAGGTACTCTGATGAACCATATCTGCATTTTTTTTTAAAGACATATCCACAGAAAACAGCAGATGCTGTCTGTGCCCCTCTCTTCCCTGCACTATGATGGAAGTGTCTTGCTATCAGTGGAGGGAACCAGTCCTTGAACTGAAAAGCATAATTAAGTGAAATAATCTTTCTTTACTGCATCTTTCAGTTCTCCACTCTCTGCTCTGGCTTTACTCTCCCCCAGAGAGCTTCTTTTTTACTGCTAACACTACTTCATCCAGAAGGCTTAATAAATCACCTTCTGAAGAATCAAGGTATCACCTGTAGCTGTTCCCATCCGTGCCCCGTGCGACAGTTCCTCTTCAGCAGTAACACAGCACCATGTGGCTACAGCTCAGGTACACGTTAGTAAGCAGAATTCGAATAATTAAAACCTGTTGTAGTCTCATCATGTAGTCTCATGGCCTGCTTGAAAGCCAGGGTTAAAATTGAGTAACAGTTCGAATAGAAGAGGAATATCTTGTTTCTGATGTTGTCAGTCTTAAGCAATATTAAGAACATAAGAATGACTGCAGCTGGTCAGGCTGAGGATATATTTAGCAAACTTCTGCTCTGTGGCAGTGATGCTTATGGAAGAATTTAATAACATGCCAGGTAAAGAATAATCCTTCATCCTCTTGGAAATCATCACTAGCAAATTTTCTACCTTTTGAACTGTCATAGGAAAAGCGTCGAGACCGTGGCCATGGAAAGCTGAAGTTGAACTGTGCTGCTCCCACTCTATCCTCCATTGTCTCTGCACTCATTGCTGTGTCTCTGCCTGTAGAGATGTCACAACACCACTTCCTGTATTACATGTGGGTTTTTTCTATTTCCAAACTCTATTCTCAGGATACAGAAGGTGCATGTGAATGGAGAACAGCACTCAGTTACTCGAGGGTCATAGCAGGATATTGGTCTTATTAAAACACAATATAATAGGAGGAACAACAATAATAATACCTCTTCGAAAAGAGAAAATAATCAGAAGAGTATTGAGAGAAACTGTTTCAGGTTTTTTTTCCCCCCTTTCAGTACTGCTCCATTTCCCTTTTCTTGTCCCCTCTCACTTCTTTCCTCCCTGCCAGCCCTGCAGAAACATGAAAGGGACTTCCTCCCCATAGACAGGAGCCTTCACCAATGGATATTGTCACCACGTAATGCTCTTATTTCAAGGTGTTGGCAGGTAATGTAAGACAGAGCTGAGAAAGAGAGTGAATTCCAGACTGAAGAAATTACATGCCTACAGCACATCACATGGTTAATAAAATGTGAAAATTGAGGAACGGTTCCCAAAACTTTCCTCTAGTAAAGCACAGACACCTTCAGTTCATTATTATAAGCCTAAGCCTTTTTCATTTCATAGTCCATAGGGAATCGCTATCTCCTGCCCTGTTCCTCACGGTCCTGCTGCGCTTTCTTGTAACTTTTATTTTAACCCTCTATTTCTTTTCACTGCCTTTGAAGAACAATTCTGCCCAGGAAAATGCTGTCTTCCACCTGGCCTGACAGCAACTGCCTTTGGAAGAGGCAGAAACATCACTAAAAATGAGAATTATTTCAGTTCTCACTTTGCTCACTTAATGATATTTAAACCTTACTGTATAAGTGAGGTTTAAGTCGACACCCTTGAGATGTGCCGCTGGGGTGTAGGCAAATGCAAAGCTTCTTCTGACTGTCCTCAATTGAGTGTCTACACCACACGTTACTCTGCAGGCATTAAACATATTGGGACTACAGTCACTGACTCAAACCCTGCCATCCAATGTGTAGACAAATTTAGTGTAACGGTAAATGTTTTACTGAGCATAGCAGCCCCAATTCTGTTCCACCACGCACTTTGATTACAGAGTAAGTGGCTGGATAAGTAATATCTCTAATCGTTCTAATAAGAGGCTCTATCAATACTTTCAAAATGACTAATAGCATTTAACTCTCAGTTTATATTTATAAATGGTTTTCCACTTAACGCATTGTATAGTTGACTTTAATAAGTACTTACTGAAGGCTTGTGTAGTACAAATATGTTGCTTAGGCTGTGATAAAATGGTACTCCTAGGAATACTTGCAACAATGAGTGGTTTGGCTAATGATAGAAAACATACATTTGTGAATGTTTTATTTACACAGCTTTCTGATTTATGTTACTCTTTGTTTCTGGAGTTGAGTAAGAGACTTCTTCCAAAACATGCAAACCCCGTGGGGAAAGCGTATTGAACCTCTTTTTTTTTTAGGTCCAGTTTTGAAGTGTGTTTTTTGACTTGGAGTATTTTAGATACAAGCCACATCCACAGTTCTTTGCTAAGCAAATGAGGCTTTATCTCTCTCTTCTGATCTCATTTGTGCTAAGGAGCATCTCAGCTGCTACCAGAGGTAAGGTGTTTAACATGTTCCACGTGTCAGACTCCAGGCAGAAATCTGGATTCACCTCCCTTCTTGACATTTGTTTCTTATCTCTGACAATTAGTTGTGCTGAAATCACCTTGTTTGGTTTATTATCATGGAAGGAAGGCAGCTTTGCACTCAGCACAGCTGCAATCTTGCTTTCTGCCTCTACAGCGCAACATATTTTATTAACCCTTTTGTCATGCAGATCTCGTGTGTTCAGGAATTTCTGCTTTAAGACTTTTCAATGTAAAGACAGGGATTGATTTATTTATTTTGCTAGGATGCGATCTGGGACAGCAGTGAGTGCTCCAGCAAAACATAATTTGTATATGATTCGTTTATATATGGTGTGTAAAGTTGGCGCATCTCTTGAGAAACCTTACTACAGAGATGGAAGACATATTATGACTTTTAGCTAATGGCTAGGTTATTCGGAAAATGAAGATTACTAAAGGGGGGACATAAGAAGAAACCCACCAAAAGCGTGAATCAAAATATAGCGTTTTGATTAAGTTAACAATAACAATTTTGCCAACAAACCCTGGTCATTTTTCAGTTTGATTATTTATTTTTTTTCCTTCCTCTACCTTTCACACTTTCTTTTCACGATGAGCTGGGGCCATTGCTCTGCCTGCACAAGCTCTGCTGTAGCCATGTTTCTTTGGGGTTTCCAGTGGTTCATTTTCAAAAGCAGTTACATGGAAACAATCTACACGTTTGGATCCAAAAGTATCCTTGAAGGGAAAAGCAAATCAACACAATCTACACCTATCTGATCAGTTATAATTGTTCTGATTGTCTGAGTTTGCCTGGTAGAAAGCAAAGAACTGGATTAATTAATAACTTCAGGAGAATTGTGATGTTCAGTATCCTGGATACCTCCTGTTTTCTGCATTATATAAATCTGTTAAGCTTCTGGTAGCGGGTTGCTGTCCAGCTTTATCCTTCCCCAGACTGGCTGCAGTTCTACATCTGGTCACAGTTTAAGCTTTTTCACTCTGTTTAGGTTAAAAGGTTTTATTTCTGAAGCTGCCATTCTCTTGAAAGAATAGATCTGTCTTTAGATCTTCCTCATTAACACCTGCTCATTAAAGTGGACGTTATATAGCAGACATTAAGGTTGAAGCACCACAGATCTTCCTCTGAATATTTGCTGAATAAATTCCTGACTACCTCACATTTTGTAAAATTCTCCTAAAGGAGATGTGAAGATTCACCTAAGACACAGAAGCTTATGTATTGTGGACACCAGTGGAGCAAATCCTACACTTGCTTCCCCAGATTTCAGCCCTGCTGACTTTAAATGAAAATATTACAATTCCATTTTATTAGTACAGAGGCTACACTATCTTTCTTTCTGCTTTTATCCAAGAGTTACTTGACAATGATTGGATAGGTGTGGTTTGTTCGGGTTTTTGTTTTGTTTTTTACCTGACGCAATTTGTGACAAATCACAGAATTATTAAGGTTGGAAAAGACCTACAAGATCATAAAGTCCAACTGTCTACCCAACATTGAAATATCATGAGGCTGAAAGACAAAAGCATCGCTTATGGGGATGGAAACTGTGAAAATAGAGACCTCCTCAGAAGAGGAAAGCTCAGAGTAGAGAGCGTAGTACAGTGTGGGTCAGCCTGGCAGGCTGTTGGGGCAGGACACAAGTCCTGGTAGCCTGATGGCCACCAGCAATAATAGGAAGGACTCTTAGATGCCTTTCCCTTAATATGGATACAAGTTGCCCTGAAATCAGCAGAAATCTTTCCACTGACTGAAATAAGCTTTGGATCAGGCCTGGAGTACAAAGGAGAAATCCAAGAGAAAGTAACATGTGAAAACAAATTCATTGTGAAGTGACATTAGATGAGAAGACTACAGAGATGACACCTCTGATCTTTCCTTTTATGGAGCTCTTCAAAAACCGAGGTCCTTCATTTGCACAAAAGTTTCATCTCAGGGAAGTTTCTAAGACAACCACCACACAGCAACAAAGTGATTGCCAGAGCTGAGACATTTCCCTTTGACACCACTTTGAAAATGTCTAGCCTAATTCTCTCAAAACTTGACAATTAATTGAAATTTGGTTACTTTCAATCACTGGAACGAAAGCAAAAAGGGGGAAAGTATAACGAGGCAAAGCTGGAAATAAATCACAAATCCTCCGTTCTGATTGCTTCAGAGTTGATAAAGCCTTCTATAGTACCCGTGTATCAAGTGTCCATGGAAACACAAAAAGCCCAAATCCCTGGGAATGGCGATTCCAACTGGCTTAGGTGCTCAGGGACCATCCACAGCAGCTGGAGAAAGCTGCACATCACTCCCAGCACCATCCACTGAATTTCTGTACACTGATTGAGCTCTCTTCAGCAACTGCGAAGGTTAAAAAAAATATTGTGATTTCCATAGGGGAGCAACATGGTGTTAACTGCTGGATGTATTTTTCTTTAAAACCTGGGATGACAGATCTAATTTTCTAATTAGAAAAGAAAGGAAGACTGAAGCTCCAAAGCAAATCTCAAAGGGGAAGGAAATGGGGTTGTTGCTCACTCTTGAGGCACACTGTGGTGTACGGGAACAGGACCACAAAGAGGTTTTGGGGTTACCTCTCTAGTCTCAGCTCCATCCCAGTTTAAGAAAGGCTTATAGAGAGATTTAGTTGAAATCCTTAGGGATCACCTAACAATTGAATATGAGCTTTAAAACAATCCCCTGCTTGGCTCCATGCCTACGTGACAGGGGAGCTGGAAAAACCTGATTCAGTCTACTCATCAAGCTCTAATAAGAGAGCTGGGATATGCAGAATTCCTTTTTTTTTTTTTTTTTTAAAATAAGTTGGACTTAATAATTTGGAATTTTTCTTAATAATTTGGACGTTTTCTTAATAATTAGCCATTGAAACAAAATATAATATGCCAAGATGAAAACATTACTCTCTGAATAAAGCAAACACACCCTGATTAATTTACCTTCTAAGTTAACAGTGAGGAAGAAAACAGATAACAGAAAATCATATTTTCTCATCTTAGTTTCAGACTGTTTAGGGAAGTCACTCTGAGTAACACCGAGGTAATCGGCCATCTGGGTAGTGAAATGTTACCTCAAATTACTTGCAAGTTCAGGTCGCTTTTTATACAGGTTGTTTGTTGTCATGTCATGGAAAGCATTTGCACATTTCCACCTTTAAAAATATTTCTGCTGAGACACTGGAGTTTCTACTTTTTCCTCCACGGCTTTTCATCCCACTATAATTATATTCCCTCTGATAGGAATTGTCTTCTTTTAAGTGCTTTGTCTTTCTTTGCAGTTGTTATTGGCTAGCGAACAGTGCTGGGAAGGGGAAGCTCAATCCATTCTCCTCCTATCAGTTGGATGCCAGAACCTAGAGAAGGTTGGCAGGTCAACAGGAGAACATGCGAAGAGCAGCACGAAGGAGTTCCAGGCACTCCAGGCAGCAAGCCAGCTATGAGGTCCCCAACATAAAGAAGGACATGGACCTCTTGGAGCAAATCCAGAGGGCCACAAAGATGACCTGAGGGCTGAAACCCCTATACTGTGAGGAAAGGCTGAGAGAGTTGGGGGTGTTCAGCCTGGAGAAGAGAAAGCTCCAGGGAGACCTTATAGGAGCCTTTCAAGAGGTCTGTCAGAAAGCTGGGGAGGGACTTCTTACAAGGGCTTGTAGTGATAGGATGAGGGATAATGGCTTCAAACTGGAAGAGGGGAGATTTAGATGAGAAATTAGGAAGAAGTTGCTCACTGTGAGGGTGGTGAGACACTGGAACAGGTTGCCCAGGGAAGTTGTAGATGCCCCATCCCTGAATGCGTTCAAGATCAGCTTTGACGGGGCTTTGTGCAATTTGATCTAGTGGGAGGTGTCCCTGTCCATGGCAGGGAGTTGGATCTAAATGATCTTTAAGGTTGCTTCCAACTGAAACCATTCTGTGATTCTATGAAGTGGGAAAAATGCCAGAGCTGCCATTTATTTTAAACAGCTTCTCTAATCCATGCTTTCTTTTTTTTTTTTTCCTTTGCTTTTACATTCAGTATAACCTTGTTTAAATATTGTATCCTCTGAATAGCTCATGCCTCTACCACTTAAAATAACAATTAATGTGAAGTACTAGCTGTCTCAGCATTCTTAAGTTTGCTCTTCAACCTTAATCTTCCATCCCTTTCTTCAAATCTACGTGTTCGCCACACTCCATAAAACCTGAAGACTAAAAATAACATTAAAACCACACACATCTTTTTCCATAAAAAATAAATATAAGTGTAATATAGGTACGGGATCACATCATCATGGTTTTAATAGAGGCAATGAATTTAAGAAGTTGAAAAAACACAAGAAATACAAGAAAAATAAAAATTTTATAATATCACTTATGTAGGCATAAAAAGACTTACAAAGAATATAGATGCTTCTGGTTAGATTTTCACTGTCTAACTATGGTTTCTTCTGTGAAGAATTGTCTTATTTAGACACGTTTAGAAATATATGCCTTTTTTTTGTGATTTGGTTTTGCAACAGTCAATAAAAAATACCAGGGAAAAATATTTATTTCATCATTATAAACTACGGAACTGGGTAGATTTATTTTTGTCACTTCTGCAGTGAGGTCTATTTGTAGAGAACCAGAACACTTCTTTGATGTGGGTGCTTTAAAACATCTTAATTGCAAGGCAGATGGTAAGAAAAATAAAACAAAAAAACTAACCAACAAAACCCTGATGAAACAAAACAAAAAACCCTGCATAAAGGTGGAAAATTGCTTGAGGAATGCTATGGTCTCACAGGGAGAAATCTTTCTATTTGTAGCTGGTAACTGCAGACTCTAAGTCTGTGATTAGCCTTTAATGTAGAAGAGGTAACACGATGTAGCTGATGAAAACATGTCAACACAGCATGAGGGAAAAAAACCAAAACAACAAGAAGGCAACTTTTTTCCCCTCAAATGAAAAGTTTCAGATCTTCAAACATGTTCTGTTTTCAGTAGCAACAATTGGGGAAAAAAAAAACCCAAACCCAAACAACCATTTAATATTTGCACAAAGAATTCACATTTTTTTATCAAATTTCTTCAGGCTTGTTAACATTCTGGGAGACATGAAATCTACTTTTTTTTTCCTTAGGTTCCCAATTTTATGGGCAATATGATATAATGGGAGAATTTGGTCACAGCACCCAGCACAACTAAAAGGTTTGTTCATCTTGAAGACACTGGTGGTGCTGTTGGGGCTTCCTTCCAGGTGGAGCATGGTCATAGAAGTGGGCTTATAGGGAACACTGAATTACATGAAAGCTGGGAAGAAGGTCCTCCAGTCTAGCTGTGCTATCTTCTTTAACCATGTTGGTGATAATTACATTATCTATATATACAGAAACAGATCTTTCAAGCCAAATAACACAATACAGAAGAAACCCAAAAGTGATAGGAAAGCAATGTCCTCCATTACCTAGGCAACACCAACATGCCAGAGCTAGAGCTGGAATCCAGGTTGAAACGACACCTATCTGTAGGCATTATATATATTTAGAGGAGGACAAAAATAAAATAAAATTTAAAAAAATAAATAAATCAAATTATGCCTCATTGCAGTCAAGAGCCATAACCCCGATAGTCCTCAAGGGATTTCACCTCAGCCCAGGCAAGTCATTAGGACCACATTACCCAGAACACATAGAATGGATCGAATCAATAATCAGTAGTAAAGCCAAGGGAGTGTGTTTAGTTGACAGATCATGCTAACAAGCATGATAAGAAAAGCGGTTTTCTGTGTAATGACTGTAAAAGCAGGGGAAAAAAAAATCTGATCTTAAACTCTAAATTCAAATGTAGGCTCAGAAATCTTTCTGGTGACTTCAAAGTTGTCACACTATCTAAACTCAGGTGCCTGTGGAAGACAGATACCCTGTTTCTGAGGAGTCACAACAATCATTTTAAGGAGTTTTCCCTACTAGTGCTATTTCTCCTCAGACTCCTTAAACTCATCTTCACACACAATCTCCATGCCTCAGTTCTCCTGGGATGTGGGATATTACTGCCACCTCCCATGGCCCACATTGCACATCTCTGGGGGGTTTAAGCTTATGAAGGTAAAAGCTGCTCTGTTGCATGTCATATCACACAAAGTTCAATGCAGCCCTGCTTCCATTAATCAGTCCCTATGAGTGAAGCTGTAGGTAAAGATTGTACAGACATAACCAGTAAGTAGACAGAGCAGGACATGCTCTCACTGATACACTTGGGGCCAAGCAATGTTGACTTCTGACTATGGATAAATCCAAGTAAACGTCAACAAAATAATAACACTGGGATTAAAATTTCAGATAGGGGCTCTGTGATTAAGTTGGACATTAGGGAAAACTTCTTCACTGAAAGGGTTGTCAAGGCCTGGACCAGGCTGCCTAGGTGAGAAGTTCTCTGCCTGAGGTGGTGGAGTTCCCATCCCTGGAGAGATTTAAATGAAATGTAGATGAGGTGCTGAGGGACATGGTTTCGTGGTGAGCTTGGCAGTGGTCGGTTAATAGTTGGACTTGATGATCTTAAAGATCTCTTCGAACTCAAACAATTCTATGATTGGTGTTTTGCTGGTTTAAGGAAAAGATAATAATTTTACAGTTTTTTAGGGAGGAAGAAAGGTACCTGTACTTTCAACTGTAAAATCTGGATTTAGATACGAAAGGGTTTTATAGATCCCCAGTGAGACACATTTAAAGAATTATTGAGATTATTAGATGGCAGATTATGACCAATGGCAGTGAAATTAGCAAGAGCTCTCTCTGAGGCTATCCCCTCTAAATTTCACGACTGCTGGATCGTAATCTCAGGTACCTGTCGTGCATTGTTACACGGAAAAAGCTGCTGCGATGCTGCCTGCATACCCATTAGGAACACTTTTTTTCCTTCTCCTTCTGAGATTCTCCGAGATATATCGCCCTCCTGAGATTAAAATCTAGACCTAAATCTTCAAAGCAATTACATAGACAAAAAGCAGCAATCTCCTCCTGCCACACAACGTTTGGGGAGTAGAAATCGCCGGATCAGGAGACGATGGTAGATTATCAACCCCAAGAAAAGGCATGATATCCTGCAGGAGTGATCAATACACCAACAAATATTCCTACCTTAATCTTGCTCCTCTAGAAAACTGTAGGAGTTTGTTGCAGATTTTAATGGAAAGACAATGGGACAATACAGATTTTCTTTCCCTCAAGGGAAAGGTGCATTTAAAGAGCTAAAGCAAAACAAAGGAAGCATGGAAACAGAAGGAAATTCAGCTTTCAGGCTGGTGCGTACTTTTTTGGGGGAAAAGTTTATTGACAAGAAATGAGTAAGCAGGGAGAAAGAAGCTGCTATTGAGATCCTCAAAAAGCGGATATTTGGGATGTATTGTACCTGTTTATATTCTAATTACTAGGAATAATATAGAAATGAATCAAACGTTTTTACAAAGAAAAGGTTATAGTGAATCAACGCCAAGTCACGCGATTCTGGCTTTGTTCCAACATGCACTTAAACTAGTGTCTGTGATTGCTTCGCTGGTATTTATTACTTATCTTAAAAAGCAGGAGGCAAGATTTTTAAGATGATTGGTGTCATTGTGATTCCACAAGCATCAGTGAGTGAGAAGGCTTTTTAGCTGCAGCAAAGAGACAACGTGAGAGTGACAGAGCCTGGACCAGGCTGCCCAGAGAGGTGGTGGAGTCTCCTTCTCTAGTGACTTTCAAGACCTGCCTGTGTATCTTCCTGTGTGGGCTGCCCTGGGTGACCCTGCTCTGGCAGAGGGGTTGGACTCGATGATCTCCAGAGGTCCCTTCCAACCCCTACCATTCTATGAATTTCACCCTGAATACACGCAGAGAGAAACTCTGCTGACAGTGTCAACTGAGCCAGGATTTCACTGGAAGGACTCAATGACCTCCTCATTTTCCACGGCGGGCACTCAGTTACGATGGCAGAAATCAGTATATTTTCATGCCTAATTCATACATGGATTGTTTGTTGAATTTGGATATTTAAAAATTATAATGGTATGTAGTGATGGATAAACTGTGGTCTTCCTAACATATTGCCTGAAATATAACACAAACCAGGTAGAATCTTCAAACATTTAAATATTTCTTGTAACTATTGACATAAATGACAATCAGAAACAGCTATCTGGGAAGTTATGTATCAAAATCACTTTAATCTGAGTAGAAAGTATTTTTTACTATATTACAGAAGAAGAAACTAAGGAAATGGTTTTGAACAGTTTGCCAAAGATTACAGAAGACACCCATGTCAGAAAAGGATTAAAATAGAAGAATTTTAGAGGCTGATCATGAGCCACGGCTCTTTTATGCTATTAAAAATAAATCCACTGAGGTTAACAAAAAAAAAAGTGTTGCCTATGATGTTCACCTGATTTTAAACAGAAATAATTAAATACTGCTTTAGTTGTCTCAGGAAACAAATACTTGTAAAGATCAAACATCTCCTTTAAGATATAGAGGGGATTAAATGTTACTGCAAAAAAATTAAGTAATTGTATTTGAAGGCCTGAATAATGTAGGTAGAAAAAAACCCCTAAACCTGTAGCAGAAATAAAATAGGAAACCCACCCAATGATAGGTGGCATTTATAATTTCAGGTGCAGAAGCAAGCATCTTCTATTGTGTACCACAGCACTTAGTTGTAAGTGACAAAGTTATACGATGCTGCAACAATAAAAAGGGAAATTTAGATCTGCAGTAAAAGAATTGAAATGGATTTTCCTCTACCAGGGTCCTCAAAAATCAGCACTGTGCACCATTTACACTAACAAGATGGTTATTCCACATTGCAATAGATATTTTTATGTGCATATATATTATTTAAGATTATTGAGAGGGAAATGATGCTTAGCTAGAGTAAAAACAAGATCGTACCTAAATCAGCTCTTGAATGTCTATAGGAATTTGTTTACTGGTAACCTCTTGTAACTTCTGCTTTGTGTTTTGTTCAATATTCATCAAGCATTTTAAGCACCCCCGAGTCTTTATGTGGAAGGAAATAATCACTAGGCTCGCAGGAGACATAAGAATTACATACTGCGACTGCAGCTCTCCCAGACTGCTACGGGAAAACATTCGACGGGTGGTTGAATGTTCATGCTTCTTTGCCTGGTTAGATTTTTGCCCTTGTCACTTTGAAATGAAAAGCCTCCTGAAAAGCTGAACCTGGGGGCCTTCTCTGGGCAATACATCCCCTGACTTTGGAAGTGGTCTTCTCCAGAGTGGTGGTTCTGGTCGGGGATGCTTGAGTTTCAAGCATGTTTGGGGTTTCATTGGAAAGGGAGGACAGCTCAGGGACTAAGGAACCAGCTGTTTTGCAGAAGATTCAACTTTATGCTTTTCTTTTTCCACACATCTCTTCTACAAGCTTGGCCAAGTTATGGTACAGCTTGGTACAGCTATTGGGTGTCCAGCTATCAGAAAAACAACCTCGGCAGAACTTGGGCTGCTCTACTTTTGCCCAGGAATTCCCAATGCCCACCTAGCGCTACGGTGCACTAGTTTCCAGTGGCTCTCATAAGGTTTGTATGGAAAGAAAGAAACACGGCTTAGTTTCTCCAAGCATTATTAAAGAGCAGCTTTAATTGCTCCAGATTGCTTCCTCTTGGTGTGTGCAGCTTGTTCAGGCACTCAGGAAGGGCAGGCAGATGGACAGCTGTAATCTGCACCCCGATTAAGGCTTAATTTTGGAGAGGTATAAGCAGACCTGTAGGCATAGGGAAATTTTAGCACTAAACTCTGAGCTACCCGTGGTCTTTAGGTGATTTCGGGATCCGGTGGTGGTGGTATGTGTAATAGTTCTGGGCAGAGAAGAAGTCATGTCAGAGCCTTTCTGTGATCTCAACTCCTGGCTACTCCGTGGGCCAGGATTCTGCTGGAAAATTGAGACTGCGGCAGAACCCTTTTTTATAGGCATGTTATGAAGATAAATACACTTATAAGGTGTTTTGATATGCTCGTGTATAAAACCTGTGGAACACTCTTAGTAATTTTATTGGAATTAAAACTGGAGCTTAATTTTCTTTCCTAAGATTTATATTTCTTGCAGTTCTTTTTAAGGTTTCCAGAGGGAAAAAGAATTGAAGATTGTAAACCGAAAAGAAAGAGTCTTTAATCCTTTGATTAAACTTTTGCTATAATGGTGGGGACTAGCACCTGAAAGGAAGGTTTTATTACCGAAATATCATTAGATAGTATGACTGAGATTCTTGCCATGTGCTATAAATTTCTCTTCACTACTGCTGATACTTAAATATAATCCACATCTAAACCTCACATCTAATCAGCCAACTAATCAGCTTATTAATCAACGTCTCACAAGTAGTCTTGACCTCTCTAAGACCACAGCATTATCAATGATCCCGAAAGGCACTGATCCAAGATTTGAAAAACCTTAGCAGTGTACGAGAGTCACACAGTTAGGATTTTTATTCAGTATTTTGACCTTGAAACCTCTTGATTCATCAGACTTGTCAGTGACATAAGTAAGGTCAGGCCTTGGGCATCTGGGGACCCTCTGGCAGTCTCATTTCATTTTCACAAAAAGTCACCAGCATGCAAATGGCACAGCTGGCAGCCCTCCATCAGGGGGACAGTGGCCAAGGCCAGCAGACCTGGTCACCCGAGGGGCTTTCCATCAGCTGACAACCACCACCGTTCATCCAGCATCACTCTGGTGCTCACAGGAGAAGAGAGCAAGCAGTGCTAGACTCCCGATGCATTTGACGTCCTACAGCCGGATTGACTCCACAAAACCTGCAGACAGCTGGACCTAAAGCAAACAACCTCGAGTGATCTCTTTTATTCTAGGGACTAGGCCAGCTTCTAACAAGTTGAGATCTGAAGCTTATGAGAGGGGAAAAGACATCCTTCTCAAGTCCTGGGGCAGACATGACTCAGCTGGTTGGAAATCAAGCCGGAGGAGTCTGATGTCAACCAACATGCTTTTCACACCAGCGTCAACAGACACATTTGAGGGCTTTTTTTTTTTATTTTCCTGTGGGATTGAGAATGATAAAACCTATTCATGACAAGCACTTCATGAACAATGTGACTCCATCCTCTTTGTTTAGCTGCAGCTGCAGATCTGTCGCAGGCGGGTACTCACAAAAGCCTCTATCTCGCATCTTTAATGGGATGCTTTTAGTTTCTTTAGTCCTGCCTGGTGCTAATCGCTGACCTGGAGACAGGTCTGATGTTTCAACAGACTTGTTCCTCAGAAACTGGTGGAGGATAATGAGCCTAATTCCATGAAGTTGGCGATAATACAGACACACATTTCCTCCCTCCTTCTGGCAATTCATATTCAAGGTAGTAGCAAACAGCCTAGTATCTTCTACACCAATGTTACCAGTTCTCACAAACAGTTAATTGTTCTCTAGCCCACCACTATTGTCAGACTGTCTTTTTAACTTGTCTTTACCCCCCACAAAGCTAAACAGCAGCAATGCCATTTCTGTCCTCAGTGGGGTGGAGAATAATAGGTTTAATTCCACTTACAGCTATTTGATTCTAATTTTCTACTGGTGTCAGAGAAACTTTGAGTAGTCGAGAGACATGCTGCTTCCAGTGAAGGAAAGGGCCCACTGCTTTGGTGCAAATCTGTGGCAACTCCTTTGTATTCATCAAGGCAACAGAGGACACACTCATCAATATTAGCTAAAGACTCTGCACCAGGACTCCCTTTGCTGTGACAGTAACGACCTCCATAATGCTGACCTTTTCCAGAACAAGGTTTCCACCACAGATCTAAATTACAAACATTTATTGCTGGAGATAAAGGAGTAAATCCATTACTGGTGGTAATAATAGATAGTTTGTCTTTTATGCACCCAGGTCTGTGTAAGGGGATCTGGCACGTCCTTTGCCAGTGATTTACAGAAGTATTGCTGGAGCAAGGCAGAACATGAGAAGCTGGATGAGGGAGCTGTTGGCAGAGATTGCACCAGTTCATCTTTGGAAAGCTTTGTTTCTCCTTCTGTGCCTGTGACTACTGCTACTACTACCAACATTTCTTTGCCCTTCCCGTATCATGCCTGAAACCACGGTACTAGTCTCTTTGTTTAACCACCCATTTACTACTGAAAGGTCACGATAACCACGCTTTCTTTCCCGAGGTAGTTTTACTCTTACACTTCCTAATTTCATTCTTCACACGCATCAGGAAAGTGCAAATAAAGATCAAGAGTTTAAGTAAGGAAATTTACCCCATGATAGCCTGAGTGATCGTTTTCCCCTGAGTTTAATTGCAGGAGTCTGATGTGTTCTTAATGAGGGATTTTGGAACGTGGAATGTACAGTTCCCACTCTTGGTTCTACCTCTTCCTGGTACCTTTAGAAGTCTCTGGTTGCTTCAACAAGGGCAGTGTTAATAAATTAATTGTTAGACGAATACACATAACCTCACGGATCATGCACGAGTTATTAACAGCAATATGTAGAAGATAATATATGCTGTTTACTAGCTGAAATAGTAATCAGGCTGATTTAGGTTATCAGCCCTCTCGCAGCACAAGGTAAAATTGAAATGAGCTGCTGTGAAGTTAATTTGAGACATTTGCTCTTTCAGTACAGCTTATGCACCAAGGTGAGGAAAAAAAATGGTGCAACAAATTGCCATAATCAAGTTGAAACAAACGGCATTAAGGGGATGGGTACAACTAAACATTACGTATAGATCTTTATGTTGAAAGCTATCTTGGTAAATTGTTCTTGTAGGAGCAGACTGAGGACCTGGGAGATTTTGTCAGGGAGTAGTTGTGTTAATGTAAATCAAATCAACATTCTTGGGTTTAAGAGTGGGCGATACCTTTTGGCGTCATTTCATGTTGAAGTTGCAACGTTTTTCTTAGTAGACCAGGTACAGGGTTGACTTGCTTGAAATGTAAAGTTTCAGGAAATAGTGTAGAAATCTGGGAAACAAACCATCCAAGGATATGAATCTCTTTGGATTTCAGTTCTCTATGCTGAAACCAAAAGGAAGGGTGTGGAGAAGCACGAGGATAGAAAATATCCCATAAAATGACCAAATGCCCCTCATTTCCTCTCACGTGTTTTGCCTAATAGTTGGAATGGCAGTTTTACAGAAGAAGCACCACAGTTTCCGAGTGAATTTTTCACCTGTTTTATTCAGAACAGCTCTGTACGTTGAAATGCAGAGCTGCTGGCAAGACAAGCTTTCATTTCATGCAGGTAACACAGCTAGGCTGTAACCTTCCTGACATTTAGGGGGTTTGATCACTGGTGGTAAATGCTTAACAAGCAGAGATTTGATTGTGTGGCACGAAGCCTGCATAATTTATTTTTAATAGTCTGATAAAATCCATTGCACAGTTGAAAGATGCATAAAGATTTGGATAGTGGAAAGGACTAGCCATACAAAGATTTACGCAAATGACCATGTTATGGGAAGAGTGATGGGGTGTTAAACTGCTGGGAACCATTTAAATAAGAGCATATTTTGAGAATGGGCTAAATACCATCGTTTTAAGGAGTCCATGAAAGTCAGATGGTTCAATACCATTTTAAAAATATGATAGTATCCGACTCCAGTAAAGCAGAAAAACTGTCTCCCTGCGCACTGCTCTTTGCAACGTTTGTTATCTATTTATATCAGCCCTGCTAAGCCTGTAAACATCTCTAAACAGGAGAACAAACACGGTGCTGGTTGACATCCGTAGCAAACCTCCTATAGGTTTCCACTGCAATTTTGGGAAGACTGAGCGAATAAAACCCTTCATGAGCTGAGATTTGCCTTGCACTAAGCTGTCGCCTTTGCAAGATTTATCCTTGTAGGCTTATACACACCCCTGAAATATATTAGGGGTTTAAAATGGAAAGTCAGACTGATCCTTGATTACAGTACCTATTATTACAATTCTACAAGGCAACAGCACTAAGAGATTATCGTGTGCTACACAAAGCCTAACCTGCACAACTTCATTATAATCATAAGCGGTGGTCTGTTTTAAGAGAGTGTAGTTTTAATTAAGCTGATCTTTGAGGGGGAAGTTGATGGGATTACACAGAGAGATCTCTTTTTCTTCATAATGAAGGTTGGTATAACTTTACAAAATTCAATTATTTCTATCCAGTGCCGCATAAGAAATATTTGGGAAACGACTGAAACAATTCTTCAAGCAAATTATACCACTGTCAGAAAACAAGAAATCAGTGTGTCAAAACACAAGGATATTTCTATATGACGCATCTAGCAAGTGACTTTATACAGACGATCACTGTCTGAATATCATATCCCTCTCATTAATTTTACCTACAACTAGAAAGAGAAATATTCTCTGTTTGCCATTTGCAATTAAAATAATAACAACCCAAATGAAAAATGTCTTCAAACACAATCCGAAGAAGGATATAGAAAAAAAATGTTATGTTTTAAGTCATCTACGCTTAGTACTGTAAAAACCTAGGTAGAGGTTTACAGCTTTTGAGAGCTCCAAATAACTGCGTTTTCTGCAGTAAAACCAGATCTATAAAATTCCATCCACTGTTCTCACGTATATGTTTTTATTAAGTGGATATTATACACTAGTTATCTAAAGGGAGATCTAATACCAGAGCAAGGGTTATAGCACGGACTCTGCTGGTTTTATTTCCAAGTAGGTCACATGGTGCTAATGCCAGACATGCTCAAACATAGACCTGGTGGAAACTGGCTGGATAAACATTTAGAGCTGGTTAAATTGTTCCTTTACACTCATCTAATACCACTGACATCCCTGCCAAGCTAAAAATGAAGGAATTGGTGTAATAAGGAGGTAGCACAAGGAGCAATAGTACTTGAAGGCTTTTTGGTGTAGTTTTTTAACAGTAAACACAGTGTGGTCTAATCTAGCTGTATTTTATATAAAAACTGCCACAATATGCATCATCTTTTTAAAAAGAAGGGGTTTTTTTCTTCTCTAGATGAAAATGGCTATGTTTGAAAGCTTACACCCAGCATTTTCTTCCAGCACTGAGGTGTGCTGAGAAGAGAGACCAAACTGTTTAAAGGATCCAGAAATGACACAGAAAAAGCGAATATGTTTTCTGGTTTTAATCCATTTTTTTCCCCAATTCTGTCTCTGTGAGAACTGTGATTTTGATGCAGCATATATAGATTTTAATTCCCAGTACCTCCGTATTAACTATACTACTGTGTCATTTACCTGGTCAAGTGAATCTACATTACTGCCCCTGTTTAATTTTCAAACTTCTCTCCAACCTGTGTCTCTGTAATGAACAATTATCTGCTTCCTTTCACTCGTGCTCCAGATGGAGATCAGGTAAGCAGATGCTTGGATGAATACTGTATTGGTCCTTCCTTGCTGCAATTCACGTGTATCAGTACAGATCACTTCTTCAGAAAACTTTTGCCTGTAAATCCTGGCAATCAAAAGAATCACTACTATCCTTCAGATTCCTAATGCAAATTAATAGTTATATTATTGGTGAGGTTTTTGATTTGGTTTGTGGTTTTTGGGGGTGGGGGGAAGGAGTGGGTTGGTTTTTAACCTAATAGTAAAGCAAATACAGAAACACATGGGAAGACACATGCTGGATATATGTAGCTAACTGAACTGAGTTCATCAGCAAGTAGGACACAAGGAGCAGCTAAGGGAACTGGGGTTTGTTTATACTGGAGAATAGGAGGCTCAGGGGAGACCTTCTCATCCTCTACAACTAACTGATAAGAGGTTGGAGCCATGTGAGGCTGATCTCTTCTCCCAGGTAACAAGAGAGGAAGGACAAGAGGAAATGGCCTCGACTTGCACCAGGGGAGGTTTAGGTTGGATATTATGAAACACTTCTTCCCTGAAAGGGTTGTCAAGGCCTGGAACAGCTGCCCAGGGCAGTGGTGGAGTCCCCATGATCCCTGGAGGGGTTTCAAAGGCGTGGAGATGTGGTGCTGAGGGACATGGGTTAGTGGTGCTCTGGCAGAGCTGCATTAATGGTTGGACTTGATGATCTTAAAGGTCTCTTCCAACCTAAACGATTCTATGATTAAAAGTAGCATAGAAGACTCCAATGCAATTTTGTTTCCTGTCTCTAGACTAAGGCTTAATTGCCAAAACTTGTAGGGGATGGGCAAAGTGTGGGTTGTGTTCATCAAGTCATAAAAAGACACATCCACCCAGGTTTCAAAACTGGCAATGGTTGATAGCTTTCCCTAAACCAGCTCCAGACAAGGCTACTACAAATACCTGTACTTGCATCCAAGCCAACATAATGTCTTTTCACCTACTGCCCACCTTGTTACTCTCAAGATATTTGAGTAAGTTAGAGAATGACTAAAGTAATAACTCCATGATACTTCTGTCTATAAAAATAAGAGGAGATGTAAATATGAAGGTTGGCAGGAATTGCTGGCAGGAGGAATCCTTCCTCCTGCCTTGGCAATTTGAAAAGTGGCGCTCAAGATTAGAGCAGAAATTTCTTACAAATTTTGCAACAATGACCTGTGATATAAAAAATGCAAAAAGTATGACAGAGAAAAGTTAAGAAGGTCTACCTGAAGTAGCAGGAGTGATTTTTATAAGACTATTGAATAACATAGAGTGTTACCTACTGACATTTTGTTTTCCCAGAGGTCTGGGAAAAACTGTGTGTCTGATACAAAAGTAATGATGCCAGAGTCACCAGGGACTTGTAGAAACATGAACACACTGGAGAAAATAAATGCATTGAAAAACAATTGGTATTAGCTGGTGTTATAAAAACTGAAGCAACTTCGTGAAAATTATGAGAAACATGGGTCACAAAGAATGGCAGTGCCACCAGGAGATGGCTTTCTGCTCGCCCCAGAACGTCAGCCCAGAGAGATGTGTTTGTAGAGGGAATCGGCACCATCTGCAAGCACTTCTGCAAAAAATGTGACCTCTGAGCAGTGTGCCAAGTATTAGATAAAAGGAAGCCACCCTTGAAAGGAGCAACTTAGCATGCAGCTACAATAAGTTCTGTAAATTGAGAGGTTTTGTGAATTATTCTGTTTTAGTCTAGTTTTCCAAGCTCTCTCAGTGCTGAATGACTACTTCCAGCTGATACCCATTATGTGACATCTAGTACCCTGTACTTATAGCCACTGATGTCTTTGTAGTCTTCTCCTCCACACAGCATACACAGTGGACATTGATCCACTGACCGTTTAGCAGAATTGTGAGGCACGGTAATGAAAGTTCATTGTAAATCCCAGACTCCATTCTTCTAGTTTTCTCTCCCTTAAGGAAAATCAATGTGAAAAGTGACCCACTTATCTGATACTTCACATCCAGGAAGATACAACCACAAATATAGCCCTAAAAACCTGGAAACACACAACCAGTGTTTTCTCAGAGGGTTGTTTTGTTTTAAAAACAAAACAAAACAAAACACACTAAAAAAATCCCAAACAATCCCAAACAAATAAAGCCAAAATCCCCATACTTCGCACGAAACCCAAAAGAAAAAGAAAAGGTAAGCAAGCCTCCCAAATTGCTATGAATAGAAAATCACGCTAGAGTTAGCCACAAAGCCATTCTGACGGCATTAAGAACTATCACTAAAAATACCATAATTGTCTTGATAGCGAAGGCTGTTCAACAGTGGTTGCACTTGGCTGTGCTTTCAAAACAGAAACCACATTCAATAACACTACTGTATCAAAAATACCTTTAATAAAAGCCTTGGTACTTATTTTCTGCGTATACTTTTAAAATTTCCTTGTCCAGTTATCTCCTATCAGGCCTGACATTTCAGTCCTGGGGTTAAAGAGCTTCCAGTTCCATTATAGATAAGCTTACAGGTATTGATTTGAGCATTTCCCACCCCAAGTCAGAACTAGGTGTCTGCGGAGGACAAAAAGTTTTCAAATCCATTGCCACGTGGCAGAAGTGAAATGGCAGCAGAGAATAATGCCGATCAGATGAAAGCACAGGAACCATTTAGGTTCTGCTCAGGGCATTATTCACAGCTCCAGAGCTCACCTTTGCAGGAGCCATCATTAATAAGCAATGCATTTTGCCAAGATTAACAACCACTAAGCCCTTGCATTTACTCTAGAGATGGAGATCAACATGGGACTTTAACACAAGGACTGGTGGTGTTGCTGAACGGTGTCTTTCCCCTCTCACACCCTCTTTGTAGGAGGTAGAGTCTCAAGACAGTTCACCAGCTGTCTGTAACCGTTCAGTCACTATAAAATAGAGACCTAAATGAACTAGACGAAGGAGGCAAAGAGCAAAGTTCAAACAGAAAAAAGTTTTGTGGAATAGAAAAAGCCTGAAGTAGCCTAATGCTGATTCTCCAATGGATCTAGTGTGAAAAAAACCAATAAGCTCAATATTTTCAATTGTGTCTTTTTTACACTCAGCAGAAAGACAGCTAAATGTACACCCTGCTCAAACAGATTATGTTAAACCTGCAAATCCTTTTCCTTTTAGTTTCTTCCCCTGCTCACCCCCTCAAAGTAAGGCAAAATCTACAAAGACTGAAAAAGAAATAGGTATTCTGTATTAGATTAAATTAGTTTTTCTGCATTAACTTCCTTCCACATGACTGAGTGCTACAACATACAAAAAAGAAATGCTATTGAGACTTAGTGCTGTCTCCAGTTGCAAGGTAAGAGTATAACAAAGATTAAAAAAAATAATAACCCCCCACCCTCTTTAAACAAAACCAAACAAAAAAACACACAAACAAAAGAAAAAAGAAGAGGGGGGGAACAAAAAAAAAAAAAAAAATCCAACACAAAACCCATAACAACATGCTTCCAGAGCAACTCCCTTTCCTCCTTCCAGAAGAATGAAGAAATAATTCTGTGAGGTGACAGGTATCTGAGTTTTGGGGGCTTATTTTGAGATGTAGGGCTTCTCTTCAGTCCACATCTATGAGCTGATCAGCCACCTAAAGATGTTCCCCACTGAATAAATAGCAACAATATAAAAATGACTAATCTCATTGAGTGGCCAAATCAAGCCACGGTGTATGGAAGCAGTAGTAAGGCACCAACTGTAGTTATTGCTCTCCAGTAACATGTCCACTTCATTGCTGCAGTGTTTGTATCACCACCCTTCCTAGAAGCAGTTTCTTGCCTATAAGTCATCAAAAACTTGGGTGTTTTTGTTTTCTTTGGGGTTTTTTGTAGCTGTTTTTCTCCTGAAGGGAAACAGCACAGCTCCAGCAGCAGACTTTTTTGGGAAGTCAGGGTACAATAATCCATTTTTCTGTGTGATTTCAAGGCTTCTTTTATACAAGATCAGGTCACTCACTGATGCCTGCACTGTTCAGCTACCCAGCTTGTCCAGTAGTCCAATTAACTGCATAGCACATTTTAATTTTTACTATAATGCAAGTGAATTATTATGATTTTTTTTCTCTCAGCTTTCCTTTGTCCACGTTTTCCAGTGTCAAGACTTTCAGGACAAAAGCGAATGAATGAACTGCATGAATCTGAAATTACCTAGCTTAGTTCTGTATTAAAAAAAAAAAAAAAGAAATTGCAAAGGTATATTCATCAAGCATTTAGTCTGCAATTGCTGTGTGTTGGAATTTATTTTAGAATATACCTAAAAGGACCGAGTGGAAACGAAGCCAATAATTTTAGGAGTAATTACCTGCTGGCAGTACACAGAAATGCTGTGAAGTTTTACTAAAGCAGCGAGCAGCAGCTTTGGGTAAGGACTTCCTCCAACATCACACATGATGCCTATAGTAGAGCTACTTTTTGGATTCAAACCTCTTGAGTTAGTAACTCAGGCCTAGGAATTTTGCCTCTGGAACGTTTACTGGATAAGCCCTTCAAAATTTGCTTACAGTCTTACTTGAGCAGTGCCTATGGATTCACGAAGAGGATCAAAGATTTGAGAGTCACCAAAATCCTATGCACAGCATAAATGCCAATCAGCAATTTAGGTTGCTTAATAGATGAGTTTTGAAGCAGTAGGTGGCACTGCCTGAATAAAGTACCTCATGGGATGTGATCACGTTCCTTTGTTCAAAGGAGTTTCATCTTAGGTCTTAAATTTTGCCTTTGTGATCTAGGGACTAGCTCAAGGACAAGTTGCCATTTGAGCACAGCGGGAAGAGCCTAGATCATATCAGTCCTTGATCTTATTCACTTTAAAATGTTGCTAAAGACATCTTGGATTTATCTACTCTGTCTAAAGGAGAGATAGAAAAACTGAAGCAGCCACAAGAAGTCAGCAGTAAACTGGAAAGCTCTATCTCCTTTTGAAGGCACAGTGACAGCTCTTACAAAAAACCACATGTATCATTTGCAGGCATCTCCAATTTTTTAGAGATGAAACAGAGAAGAGAGCATCTTCCAGATCTTTCTTCAGCAGAGTTTTTACAAGAAACACCTTGGCCCAACTCCTGTTAATTCACTTCTGTCTTCCAGCTTATGCTCCATACTCTATCTGCTGTCTAGTTTATAGACCAGATCCTATCTCTGAGTTATTTTTAGCCTACAACAATGTCCTGAAAGGTAGGCAAGGACCTTGTGTAGTTCATTCATTCCGAGCTAGGGAAACTTTTGCCGCTTTATAATCCAGAGTCAACTTCTAGGGTGACCGGAACCCCATCCTAGACTGCTAAAGTTGCTCAATCTCGCCCCAGATTGCTTTACAACCCAGCATCAATTGCCCATGCTCTGACACTGTCAAAACCAAAACAGGAGTGGCAAGAAGACTGAACATTTGAAAAAGTTTGTTTAATGGGTTTCTGACTGCTGAAAACTCAGTAAGGTTTCATATGTTAAGTAGGGGTTTTTTGATCGAACAACCTTTAGACAGCCTTTTTTTTTTAATTTGCCAGAATCTGGAAATTCTTCAAAAGCAAAACATTTGACAAAAAATATGTCAACATCAATGAAGTTTTTTTTGGAAGAAAATTGGGTAAACCCACAACATTTTGGTAATGTTTAAAAGTTTTATCTTGACTTTTAGAAACAGACTGTTTTGATATCCCATTTTATCATCGCTTTCTGTGTCATTTTTAAAATATAGGCATAATTTTTAATAGGGTATAATATAGTTGGTCCTGCTCTGGGAGGGGGGTTGGACTAGATGAGCTTTAGAGGTCCCTTGCAACCCTTAACATTCTGTGATAGTCCAGAGCATCTAAATCAGAACTTCACAAGTGTTAACAAAGACAGAACAGGGGCTCAGAAGTTCAAAATTCAGACAGTTAAGTGTTACAATCTTTCCTAAATGAACTCATGGGAGCTTGAAATGAATAATCCACCCTCAGAAGGGACATTTCTAAAATACTTGTTTCCGTTCCCAGTTGGAAGTGGGAAAGTTTTAACAGCATTAATTTCCTTAGCAACTGAGAAGTTCTGTTCCCAGATAGTCTTGTTAGACAACCAATGCATAAACAAAATCATTTGTTTTGACATGGAAAAGATTAGGCTTTTAACAAACTTATAAAATTGGTGATGAGAAGCTTGGGTTAATCTGTTGTAAGCAACTCTTGGTGTAGTTACTCTTGATGCAACTTAGAAAAAGCACCGACATTTAAAAGAAAATTTTAATGAGGAAATACCTAAAATTCAATTTCAAATTTTATTCCTAATTAAAAATAGAGCTGCTAATTATAATGCCTGTCTACTTTAGAGGGTGCTGCAAGGCTTAATTAATTTGTCGGTAAAGCTCATTTGAGAAGCTCACACGATGGAAGTGTGAAATTGTTTATGTTAATCAGGAGGATGACAAGGAGAGCTTTGAAATGGGAGGGGAGCTCTCACCAGACTGGCCCCATGGGGCTGCCATAGGATGCTTGGCACTTCTGTGGACATCCCATGGGTACCTATAGTCCTGTTGTCCTCACTTTACAAAGAAAGAGCAGATCAGAACAGCTTAGGTGCACCCAAGGTCCTAGGAAAAGAAGGTTGGGTTGCACCCAGATCACTTGGATCAGGTCCAGTGAACCACCCTCCTCTGCAGATGAATGATAGAAACCTGCTGCTCTCCTCTCAGGAGAAACACCTTTACCTTCTCTCCTGCTACTGTGATTTCATCTTTCTTCAAGGGTGTCTTAACTCAACAGCCACCTCAAGTAAGAGCAATCTCATTGTTGCCACTCAGCAATGTCTCTGCACGGGCTGGTGAGACTCAGACACATGGCAATGAGCCTCTGCACCTTACCATATCCAAACTATCTCAGGGGAAGGGAGGAAGTGGCCTAAAACTATTGGTACCATGGCAGAGCCATGGAAAAGATACCACCAAACTCCCAGTGCAAGTTCCCTGCAGTTGGTGATTGTGCTGGAAACTAAGAGGATGCACGAATGAGCTCCCAGTTTACGGGTGGGGAAAATTCAAACTACAAATGATGCCCGTTCCTCTTCTTCCATCACCTGAATTGTTTCAGTCTGCTCAAGGCACCCACATCCCACTGCGTGGTTTTGCTACTTGACTTCCACATCCTCTCCAGTTGCCATTGCTCAGCCAGGCAGGCAATTAATCCCATGACAAACAACTGAGATTACATTAAAATTACATTTACACCGAGATCAACATTAAAACGTTGTGAAGCGCTGCCTGGGACACAAACGCACTTTTTCTTTGGCAGAAACGTTCTGAAAACTGCTGCTTCCACTTCTACCCCCTGTGAATGCAAATAACTTTTGCTTACTAACAGAAAGGCATTCCCCTCACTGAGCTTCGCATTTGATCTTCGCCGAAGCAGTCCCAAGAGGAAAAAAATGGAAATCTAAGAAAGTCTGAAGTTTGTGTAATCGGGATTTATGTCTGTGCTACTGTAGACAAGCAAATCTCACACACACCCTTTATTTTTTTCTTCCCCCCCCCCCAATATGTAAAATATGGAGGGGTAGTTAAATATTTCAAGAGAACAGTCAGTGCTGGGATGTAATCCGACCACCGACTCGCATCCTCTGAGCTTAATCTCACGGAGCTCAAGAAGAGACCGTGGGACCCAGGACTAGACAAAATTATTTCCCTTCCAGTTCCAAACCTAATACCGAGCAGTGACCCAGTTTTCCAGGAGAGAGGATGCCGATTACCTGACAGGAGCTCATATTTGTACGGAAAGAATAGCGAGGGCACATTTAATCTTTTTATGCTACTAGTATGACAGCTGCGCTTTCCCTCTCTCAGCTCTCCTGAAGGATGAGCAACACAGAGCTAATTTTTATACGCTCAGGACTTCCAGATAGGAATATGCAGAACCTGTAGTAGCTGTTTGTCTGATTCGAGCACTAATTGTGTGGGTCCTAGCAGGAGGACAGCGGGAAAGCAGAGTATTTCACGGTTAATACCAGGGAAGAGACACGCAATGCTCAGTGGATAAAAGGCTTGTAGTCCCAGCTGGGAAAATAGTTCCATTATCTCCCAGCTGCATAGACCTTCCATACGGCTCCGTTCTGCCTCGATGAACACTGTGGCTTGCTGAGAGCATGAAACAGTTCTGCAGAAAATTGTAAAGATCCTGAGACATTTCACTGTTAAGATCTGTAAGTACAGAATTGGGCTGTCTGCTGCAATGTGAATAATGCTGGGGGAACGGCATTTTCTGGGGGTTTGTTGTTGTGGTTCTTTTTTTTTCCCTTCCTCAGTAATTTTCATTAGCATAAGGGGTAGAGAACGAAGAAAATTCACTGCTTTATTTATGCTGTGTGCCTGTAAACGGCTGATGCTCCGAATGTATACGTTCTTGGGAGAGGAAAAAAAAAATGTATATAATGAATTTGTATGCATGTGAGGTCTGAGTCAAACAGAGCAGGAGACTGTGCTAGTAACAGACACCACAGGTATATTATTGGAGGGTATCACAGCTCTGTGCTGCAGTAAAACCGACAACACGGAGCATGACAGTGCTAATTTTGGCACTTTCGTATGACTTTCTACAGCATATTAAAAGATGAAGTGGGTAATGAGAGCCTAATCTAATTTCTACCAGCTGAAGGGGTAAAAGTAATAAACATAAATCTTCAGGAAAGCAGAAGTAAGTCCTAAAAGGAAAGTTTTCCCTGTTGCTCATATTAACAATTAAAAAAAAAGAAAAGAAAATCAAGATCATGACAATTCTTGAACTTTTTTTTTGCATCCAGAGATTTGCAAGAGGTTTAGTTTTGATGTTGTCATTTATTTACACTGTATGATGCAGCTTTCAAGGAAACATAATACTTTTAATGAAGTTTGGGGTTCGAGCAGCAAGCAACTTTATGTTCAATAATAGTTTCGCCAGCGTGATTTTTGGGTGAATCCTTTGATTCAGACAGTTGTTGCATGTGTAAGGGGGTCTCTTCTCCAACAGCTTTTGCACAGCCAGGCACAGTGCTCACAATTTCCTGCAGCACTTCTGTATCCAAATGATTAAACAAGATGCAAACACTCTGCAGCCTATTTAAATAACAGTTGCCCTTTTGTCAACACTGCAACTATCTTCAGATAAATACTACAAGATAAAAATCAGGTTATTTACTTCTCTTGAGCAGTTTTTTTCTCCTCCCCTCCTTTTATTTTCTCTCCTAAAGAGAGGGGAATTGTCTGGCTGCTTCCACACCCAGAGTTTGGAAAGTTCAGCAAGTTCAGGGAGTTTTTGGCGTTTCTGTGAGCAACTAAACCCTGCAGTGTTTGTAATTCCAGGCACCACATCACCACAGATAAGCCATCTTCATCAGGCAGCTTTTGCTGTGGTGCTCCAGAGGCTCTATGTCAGTGTTTCACATTCCACGAGTCTCTGCTTCAGAGGTTTTATGACACTAAAAAGTCCCAAATCAGTACCTATATGAAGTTAGCAACTACCATGTATCACATTTTATTGTGTAAAAAAAACAAAAAAGAAAAAAACACACCAACATATGCAGCTTTAGTTTTCAAATGCTGGCACTGTGCTCATCACCATGTATTAGAAGTGTTACTTTCCATGCTGAGGATAAAATTAGAAATAATCATAGTATCATTCAGGTTGGAAAAGACCTGTGGGATCATCAAGACCAATATATCTTAGGATCATCAAGTCCTATATACTATACAAGAACTTAAGTGCTTTAAATCAAATAGCAGACATGGCTCTTTTCCCTCTTTTTCCCCCCCCCCAGATTCATGATCAGTGTTAAAAAGGTTTGTGGTGTATAAGAAGCTACTCTAAAATTAATTTCTTGCAGTTGAAGCAAATATTTCCACTGCAGAACAAGGTGCCAGCATCCCCAAGGGGACTTGAAACAGAAAGTTGTGTATTTGCATTATGTGGGCATGAAGCACTATTTGTATTTGAACAGGAAATTTTCATTAGGAGGATGTTTGTCTCCGTCTTGTGAGTATATGAAAACACATCAGCTCTTCAAAATGGCATTCAAATGCTTCTTTACCTTCAGAAACTCTACTACAAGATGACATTCCTTTTGTTTAAAATCATGACCGAGTTTATTCCAGAAGATTGCCATAAATTGCCTTCTACTAACTGCTGCCCACAGGTCAGCTGGATGCTGCTCACCTTCCTGGCACTGGGCTTGCTCATGGAAACAAGGACACAAAACCCATCTTCCTTCTGCCCTGCTTGCCCAGAGCCTCCCACCCTGCCTCTGGGTTCAGCCGAGCCCTTCTGACCTTCGTGGAGGGAATGCTCTGACAGAGGATCAGCATGAGAATGTCTGGCTCAAAAAGTCCTTTATCCCTTCTTACCAAAGGCTGCACTCAAAGTTGATTGTAACTATGTACGTGGGCAAATTTATAGCCTTGTCTTCCAGCTATGAGGCAATCTCTCCTTGAGAAGCAAAGCCACAAAGAACTTCAGGCACAGTTTCACAACTATAACTACCTGTGCTGGCAGTTAACATCTCTGGGACACTAAAAAAAAACCCTACTTTACAGGAACATATCAGTATTTAGATGATTAGGTGACCTGATTTCCCCCCCATGAACTAGCAGACTTCCTCAAGCCTCTCTTCTTTATACAAACTCCTTCTGCAAGTGCAGAAGATGCAGGAAAAAAAAACACCACACCATTAACAATGGAACCAAATATCTTTGAGTGGCTTAATCATTGAAAATAAAACCAGCAAAACAGATCAGGACACTGCACTTGCAATTCTCCACCTTGCTGAGAAAACAACCTCGCAAGACTAGTGTGAAACAAAGCACCAGAGATACTGAAGACTCTACCTTAATGCTGACCAGGTCAGCATAAAAGAAAGCACTAGCAAGGTGGCTTTGCCCAAAATCGAACGCAGGGACACACACTCATCAGTTTCAAAGGTTTTAGCATCTCCAGACTAAGATAGCAAGCGGAAAAAAAAAGAGTTTTTCCATACCTTGTGCTCTCGGCTCCATCTCCTCTGCCCTGAGAAGCTCCTGGTGGGTCAAACCCCAGCCATGGCTCTTCCTGGTGGGTCAGATGCAGTTGATCAGCACTTCCTGCTGCTTTTACTCTTCAGGACAAAAGGTGTTTCCACTCAACTGTTCAGGGACCATGAAGTTAATTATCCCGTCTTAACAAAGAGATAGTTAAAGACTCTAACCAGCTTGCTGCACTTTTACTAATTTGCTTTATGAAAGCTTTTTTTTTAAAATTATGTTTTGTTTTGTTTATTTTTTTTCAGTAGGAAATGTTTTACTAAGGTCTCACTAGCTCTGTGAGTTCACTGCGGAGTTGATTTGTGTAATTCAACCTCTGCCCAAGTCTAAAAGGAGGGTGTCCTTCCAGACTCTTACCCATAGTGACTGTTGTCTCTCAGTACTGACATTTGCCCACGAGTGTTTTGGCATAGCTGGATACTGAAATCTTCTAAGATTTGTTCCCAGATAATTTGTTCAGCTTCCAAAAGTGCGGGAAGGGCACAAGAGGAGAAACATCTGCCTTAAAAGGGTCTGATCTGAGCTCTCCCTGTTGAGCAGGCAGCTTCCAGCCTGACTCACTCCACACTTTCCTCTCTCAAATGGGGATGGAGAGGCTTTGCTCGCAGCACCTCGGAAGCCAGATGGAGGTTTGAGTGTCTGCAAGGTCCAAAAGATAATGGGATAGGAAGATAATGGGATAGGAGCTGCCTTGAGTTACCCAAAGAGGGAAAAACACTGAACAGTGAATCACTGGCACACGCAGGAATAACTGTCCTACTCATGCACGATTGGATTTTCATGAGGACAGCAGTCTCTGTGCTCTGAGGATGGGGGATATGAAGAAGATGTCTCTTCTGTATTGCTGGCAGAAGCTGGGCAACTGTTAATCAGGTTGCATGTTATTGGCATATTTCCTGCCCTGCCATTTTGTAACATTGTTTTTTCCTTTATTTTATTTTTTTTTTTGGTTGGTTCTCAGTGACTCGGTATTACAAACCTTCTTTATTGTTATCCCGTGGGGTGATGCTGTGGGTTGGTCAACCTGTTTTCAGGACAGGGTGACTCTATCCACACTAAGGATGTTCTCTAGCTGTTCCACCTTGCTACCCTCCTTGCTCCTGGGCTCTGCAGCTCCCTACCACTCATGTTCACCCTCTTATCAGCATCCCAGGAAATCTGGGGAAGGGCTTTGCCATGATCTCAGGCCCTTTTGGAGCCCAGTGCAGGAGGGAGCAATGGGGGTTGACTGACAGTCAGAATGACTAGGTATCCAGGTAGTTACATGCATTGTGTGGGGCTTTATTGGAGGAGTATTTGTGCTTTGAGTTTCCTGCAAGAGTTAAAAAACCACAGCACTCTGCTCAAGAGAACAACTGAGAGAGGGGTGGGGAGGAAGGAGAGGGAAGGAAGAGTAATTTCCTCACTTAGACCCTCTAATATGTTTCCAGCCTATAAAGACAAGAAGAAATGGATAAAGATGGTCAGAAAGGCAGTTTGTTTTATTAAAATTCTTGACAGTATCTGCTGTAATGCTCTTGTTAAAAGAGATGGAAAACAGCAGAAAGATGAGAGAAGCAGTGTTATGTCCTTGCTCTTTACACAACATGGTAATATGGGAACTAAGATAATTGGCTTCCAGATAACAGTTTTGATTAGCTGTATACAAACACAAGTGACCCAGCTGCCCAAGTACACAATAAACCGCTCGGGGCTCTGACCACAGCTCCTACCAGAGGCACCTCAAACAAATAAAAAAGATGCTACCTGATTTTTCTAAACTCAGTACTCGCTTTTCTTCAGGACATCCTGATGTGATGGCCAATAGGATCCATTTATATATAAGACTCCTCAGAGAAAAAAAAACCAAACACAACTGTTTCATATCTGGTAATGAATTAAACTTTCCTGTGGCCATAGCCAAAGCATGAGGATCCCAAGTCCCCATCTATGGTGAGGCTTTCAAGGAATTTCTTATTAAACTTGTGCCATGGGAGGAAGTTGACTGGAAAAAAAGGATCCTCTGCTGTCACAAGTGGTGTAAATTTAGCTCCATTCCAGTGTGGAAGGGACTGAAGTAGCCTGTCTCAGAGGAGCTGGTGGTCTGAGAGTCAGGACTGCCATTTTTTGATGTGCTTAAAAAAAAAATACATCAGTGGTTAATTTGCTACTCTGGATCAGGTAGATTACCCACTGCTGTGCTTGCTGAACCTTTCTCATGAGGGTTTTCCCAGGGTCAAAATGATCAAAACCTGGGGTAGGTCTGCCCACAGCAAACAGTAGTCTGGGATTAGGACACTCTCCAGGGGTACAGGAGGTCACTATATAGGTAGAGCAGAAATTTCATCATTGCTCGTAACCTTGTGATTCAACCTTTGGCTACGTGGGTACCTTGCTTCGGCAGTTTTCCCATATATTTGAGAAATCTTCACACAGAAGACTATCTGTCAGAGCTGTTGCACTTCTAAAGAGGTTGGGCTTTGATGAAACAGAATCTTGCTGAGTACTGAGTGTGAGAACTGTTGCTATTGCCCTGCACTATGGACCACGTGCACTCATCTTCACAGCGCTCAAACTCTGCTGCTAATAGACCTGGGGAGAGGGAGATTTTAGAGAATTCAGCTAATGAGGAAAACTCTCTCTCTTCTGGGCAAAGGATGTGCCAGGCTGGGTTGTCAGCAAGTGTGAGAAGACTGTCTTCCACTAGCACCTTTTTTTTTTAAACTCCCATCCCTGTGATTAATACTGGGGATAATTAGAGAAGCTGTTTGGGCTGAAGCTCTGCACTGAGTTTTCTACACTCGAATGAATGAATTTTCAGATGTTTAGTGCTTATTTTAGTGCTTAGGGGATCTAATTAATGTCTATAAATATCTGAGAGGTGGGTGTCAAATGGAAGGAACTGACTTTTTCTGCAGTGCCCAGCAACAGGACAAGGAATAACAGGTATAAAATTGATCACAGAAGGTTTCACCTCCACATGAGGATAAACGTCTTTCCTGTGAGGGTGACAGAGCCTGGAACAGGCTGCCCAGAGAGGCTGTGGAATCTCCTTCTCTGGAAACCTACAAAACCTGCCTGATGGCATTTCTGTGTGGCTTGCCCTGGGTGATCCTGCTCTGGCAATGGGGTTGGACTCAGTGGTCTCCAGAGGTCCCTTCCAACCCCTACCATTCTATGATTCTATTTCCCCTTCCAACACATCTTTTGCTTTTGTGCATTTTAGGCTTCAGCCCGTCCCACTGTCTTGTCCATTGGGAGGTAACTCTACCAAAAATAGGTCTGCTTGTACCACAAAACCTTTGCCACCCTTTCTGAAGCTCTGGTGCACCATATACTTCAACAGTTCTTGCAGACATTCCCTGTTAAGTAGCTCATAGGTTGAGTTTGTCCTACACAGCACACCCATGGAACCTTTGGTAAGAAAATGGGGATTAAAAGCACCGAAGTTTCTGCAACTTCATCTCTTCAAGCGATTTCTGATAATCCTACCATGAAATTACAAAAACAGGGGGACCAGAGCAAACCTCACTAGAAACTGTGGTTCCTCCATTTGTAAGGAAATCCAGATAAAAGGTAGAATTTTTCCATCTAAATAAGCCAGAAGTGCCACAAAGGCTATCCAGCATCCTGCATGGACTCAGTTTCCCATCCTTCAGCTGAAAACTCTCAGTCATCTTGATAGACAGAAATTGGGCTTGTCTGCAGTGACCCGTGGTCCATCCCTGCTTTTCCCAGTATCTTCTGGCATCTAAGGAATATGTCCTCGAGCCAAGTAAAGAAAACCAAGCATCTTATTTGCACTGTTCTCTGTAGGGAAAGCACATGCAGTCTTTGGAGAGCTATGCTGTGCATCCAGGCTGATCTGCAGGGCAGTGGCTGATCATCTTTTGTGCCTCAGTTGTACTTCTCTGGCATATCTGGTATCTGGTGCTTGCTTTGGGTAAGCCCTGAATGGTGACTGCTGTGTACTGCATTTATTTATTTTTTTTTAATCTATTGTATTATAGCTGGTCCCTGGTACTGCAGCATTTTAAGCTCTCCTTAAACTGACGATGACGTTCTGCTCATTTCCTTAATTCAGGCACTTAGCCCCAAATGGTTTTGTTTTTCTTAGCTTGATTATAGCAGGGAGGCTCTGCAATCGCCGGCAGATCTCAGCACTGAGGAAATTTCTCTCCCAGAAATTGTTTTGTCTGCCAGTTTAGCGAGAGCACTTAGGCTGCACAGCAGGTTAGAGGTTTTACCCCTATTATACTCACTTAAACTGCCACCTTTTTCTCAGCACTGACATCATTAGCTATGACATATTGCTGAAGCCTCTCCACAGAGGTGACCCTGTCCTTCCTGGAGCTATCATACAAAGCTAAAAGCCATATATATTTTTAACCCTCTCCTTTCCAGTATTACTCACTCTAAAGCCACTGCAGGTGTAGGTCTAATTTCACCATCCTAAACCCACTCTGGGCCCTGTATTCTACTGTATCCACGAGTTAGGTCTGTTTTTAGTCATGACTCACTTTTCCCACCCAAAGATCTGTACTAAATAGCAATATTTACTAACAATATAACTGTGTAATGCCTGGTCAGCTGCAGAGCCACCTGCTTGGTGAGGGCATAGTCACTGGGATCATCCTTGCCGAAGCAGCAGGGATGCTTCGTGCCCCACTGCTGCATCTCTCCATTTTACCTCCATCTAAGACATCACCCCAGCCTTTAGTAGCTGCCTGCAGCAAAGGAGAATCCTGGCTTATGAACCTCCGCACAATTGCTGCAGTACCAGCAAGGAATAAATGGCTTTTAACCTAAATACTCCTCTGAGGACACTGAGCTTGGGGGAAGAAACATAACTGTGCTGTATCTACTGCAAGCAGGAATAAGTCTTATAAGGAGCTTGAAAGAACTGGGGTTGTTCAGCCTGGAGAAAAGGAGGCTCAGGAGAGACCTTCTCACTCTTGACAGCTCCCTGAAGGGAGGTTGGAACCAGGTGGGATAACTCTCTTCTCCCAAGGAACAAGTGATAGGACAAAAGGAAATGGCCTCAACTTGCACCAGGAGAGGTTTAGGTTGAATATAAGGAATAACTTCTTCCCCCAAAAGGGTTGTCAAGCCCTGTGGTGCTGAGGGACATAATTTAGTGATGAGCTGGCAGTGCTGGGGGAAAGGTTGGACTCAGTGATCTTAAAGGTCTTTTCCAACCAAAACAATCTGATGACTATTCTACAATTCTAAGTGAGCCTAGTATGTACTGGGTAATTTGAGGAAGACATTGGGAGAGCAGTTGGGAAGATTGGGGAGGGAAGGAAGAACAGGCATGAACATGGCTAAACAATAACTGCCTTCTTATATTTTAGTAAGTGCAATATTTTCAAATAAAACATAAACTCGTGCAGCTATGAAGACTGTAAAGACATCCAAAGGAAAATCTTTGTCCAAAGGGAGGCCATAGCCTAGTACCTTAAGGAAAATTCCAGGACTCCTGCCAGGTCAGGCTGGGTGCTCTGGGACAGCAGCACCTACAGAAAACACTGAATTATTTCTATGACAAATTAAAGCATGAAAAAATTGATAAGAACAAAATAAAGTGGGCAAAGCTCAATAATGCAATAAGCAGCATTGGGGTACCTTTTGTTCATTCACTTCTGGCATAAAATGGGTTCACTGTGAGCTTATGTAGAGCCCACTGTTAAATTTGAATAATATTTTGCATTGCAATGTGAAATGCTCACTTAGGTGAGCCAGGATCTAGTACTAAATCTGAAAGAACATTTGAGAACTGGAGACTTTAGGGAAGGCTATTGGTATTTTAGGATGCTCTGAGGAAGGCTGTGAGGAGCACCATTTGGTATTATTCTGTACTTGAGGTATTTCAGCATTAATTGTTCAGCTTTGCTGAGAGATTACTAGTTTTAAAGTTAGTCTTATTGAAGGTGTTGAATAATGGATGATATTAAACTCCAGGTTAGGGATTTAGGGGATTGACTTGAAAGACATAGGCAAGAGATACCCAAAATGCAAACTTCTGTCAAAAAATGGAAGAATAAAAGTTATGTTTGAAGTGTAAGAACTGATAAAAAGTACCTTATTCACTGATTCATGTAAAATATAGATGACTAACCACGTCGCGATTTTACCCCCTTGTCTGGCTGACTTTCTCAGTAAGATTGATTCAAAATCCATCTAAGCCCTGAAAAGAATTAGCAGGAAACCACTTTGCTTGACAATGCTGAGGGGGGTCGTTTGAGCAGCCAGAGCAACCAGCAGCGATACCCAACAAAAATAGCTCAAGCCCTGACTATTCAGGGGGTCCTGTTAAGTGCAGTGACGTACAAGCCCCTCATACCCACGGAGACAAAAGAAGTGTTTGGAGAGGGGGGGGCGTGAGGGGGAAACAAATTAGAACCAGATCCTGAGATGCTCTAAATCTGAATCAGAAAGGTAACAGTCAGTGGTGATTTTCTAGACTGTCCTGCAGAAGGTTATATCATAAAATATTGCCAACTTTTTTTTCGCTTGTAAACAGGGCAAAATCAAACATCAAGCAGTGCTATATGCCGTGAGCACATGAGTGATGCCTGTGACCTTCAGACGAGTTAAAAGTAGTAAGGAATGTTAGTACAAGCACCACTGAAACAAAACCAGGTGAGATCCTTATTATTAACTTCCCTTGCGGGAGCTCACATTTCAAAAACTTATTAACCAAATCAGGAGGTTGAAAATAGAAAAATTATTAAGCAAATACATCAGGAAAGCACAATTTTAATAAAGCCCTGTGATTATTCTTAATTCCAGATTTGGCCTAGAAAACACCCTGCATGCCAGAGCTTGGGGGGAGGAAGGGGCTTCTTGAGCCTCTTCCCTTCACACACACCTCTCCTTGCTCTGAGGGGGCAAAGACTCCTCTGTATGGACTGTATATATCCAGCTTGTTTTTACCGTAAGACGTGGCCAATTTCCTTTCTAGAACTGACCCTCTTACCAGCAGTGTGTGGGATTCATTTCTTAACCAAGTGGTTAAAGCAGATATTTCAGCTGAGTGTGGGATGGAGTGTTGAGGACAGAGTTATAAAAGGCATTATCATAGAATCATAGATTGATTTGGGTTGGAAGGGACCTTAGAGATCATCCAGTTCCAACCCCCTGCCATGGGTAGGGACACCTCCTGCTAGACCAGGCTGCTCAGAGCCTTGTCCAGCCTGGTCTTGAACAATTCCAGAGACGAGGCATCAACAACCTCTCCGGACAACCTGTTCCAGTGTCTCACCACCCTCACACATCTATGGAGAATGAAGGTATTTTTTAGTCTGTAGCTTTCACTTTCTAATTACACATCCATGTCTAAGTGCTGCCCAAGTCTGGAGTATCAGTTGTTGGCTACCACTGGATATAGTATATTGGCTTTAGTGAAACAGTCTGCATCTGTAAGAAAAATATCTGTGTTCTCACAAGTCCATGAGGTATTCACAGCCTCCTTGTTCCTTCTTGGTTCCCCTCAAACACTGAAGGCTACTTGGTTTAAAGCACGATCTCATTGCTACCTCCCTGTGGATTCTGGAATTCAAAAGGTCAAGTGAAGATGGCTTTGCAGCCTCACCATGATTCGAATGGACTTTCTGTCCCACAAAGCTCTGCAAACTCCTTATTTCAGAAAGCAGATGATTGTGCAAAGTGAGCAGCGCAAACTCTTGCTTTTTCACCCCCAGTTCCAGGCAGTGCAATCGCTCATACAAACTGCAAACCACTAACATCTTGCAGTGGGAGTGTGGCCACAGAGGAGCTTTACAGAATCACCTGGCAATTACAGCCTGGTGTCAGGAACCGTTTCTTGGCTTTGTGGTGAACCTCAGTGCCAAGCTTCTTGCTGGAGCTGATTTGCAAGGTTTCCTCAGTCTCATGCAGGGAAGAGACAAGGTGAACTCTGGGCTATGTCCAGGAATTAATTGCATTGCTCTCAGGTATTTCTGATGGTTACACTTTACAAAAAAAAAAAACCAAACCTGTAATGGAGATTTCTGTTTTCCTTTTCTTTCAGTGTTTTGCTCTGCTTTTGGGTAAAATTCAAATCAATGCAAACCTCATAAGCCAATAAAATTTTATAGATTGTTATCCAATATGTAATTTGTTACACAAGATCTATGCGGCTTCTTTTTATTGAGACATAAATACTTTACTTTTTTTAAAGGTAGATTTTATGTGAGAAGGGCATAAGAAGGAATAACCTTTCATACCTATTGTGCCATAAACTAAATTACCCTTAACCCAAATCATTTATCATCTAGTGGCAGCCTAATGAGACCAAAATAAACAGAAACAAACTGCCTGAAATTTTCTGGAAGGGACAACTTTTATTTATATCAGCACAGGCTTTTTGCTTGTAGCTTCACAGGTTCGCCACATGGATTTTACAGTGGGTAACATCAGATGCTCTGAGCAATAACTGAAGAAAACTTATGAGGCTATAAAGCTTGTGAAAGCGACTTTTTCACCCTGGAATCACATATCACAGGATGCAAGTGTAGAAGAGATGTTATGGGATAGTCGCATACTTTATGTTTATCTTCTGGTAGTAACTTTCTGCTGGATGTGACTAATACAAGGAGGGAAAGGGAAGGAAGCCTTGATTTCTCCAGCACATCCAAACAGCAGCCTGAGGGGTACTCAAATACAGATCATCAGGGCTTTTGTGATTTGGATCGAGAGGGTTGGAAAAACCTTTCAGAAAGAATGATAGCTACCATACTTGTGAAGTATGCTGTAATGTATTGTGCTTACTACTAAGATGTTCTTTTTCCAGGAGAACATTTCTCTTTGCAATATACATTGGCCTGGACACAACATTATTTTTGCCAGTGTAGTTTCAAAGAAAAGGAGCAATACTTTCAAATAAATGTGATTTTTTTTTCTTTTTTTTTTCTTCTTTTCCTTATATTTTTGAGCCAGATGCACGAGCATAAAAGAAGCTTTTACTCAGTAGGTCCTGTTTGAAGTATGAGTGCACTGACCTACAGATACACACAGAGAGCTTAAGCCTATTTACTGCAACATGTGACCGTATCATAAACTAAGTGAAGATCCAAATCTTTAGAAAGCTGATCCAAATCTTCCTGAAGTCTGTGTGATACGTTTCCTTCATTTTCATAAGACTGAATCAGGCCTGGTATGCTGTTTATTAGCTACATTAATTACTGTGTGATTTACCCTCCAGATAATGTAATTGTGGTTGATATATTCTGATGTGTACAGAAATTGAAATGTGTGTTGATGATCTTGCTCACTGATGAGAAGGGATTTGCTTATTAAGGAAATAAAAGCTAAAGATAGTGGATCCCTCCAAACCTGGTATTTGCTATTTCCCCTAACAAATGTTAGGTTTTCCTAAGAGGAGCCGACCAAGAGAGGAATACAATCAATCTATTTGTTGTTCTTAGCCTAGAACTAGTGAAGACTTTGATTTGTGTGACTATGTAGCAACAACATTGTTTTATACGTCAAGAAGAAAATAAATAGTCCATTATTTAGACCATCACCAGTAAATGGATGTTTTCAAGAATGAAATGCAGGTCCATCATCATCATCTTATCTCTGTTCAAGCTCCTAAACTCTTGCTGAACCTATAACATACTCTGCTAGAGAAAATCCTGGAATGCTAGAGAGGCTGAGTCAATGATCAGAGTGACATGCAGTGTAACATCAGCAGAAGTTATTAGTGCCCACATGCAATTTATGAATGCAATCAAACATGCAGATGACAAGAAGTTGGGGAAGAGCTGCAGTATCCCAGGAAACAATCTGCATTATTAAGAACATAACTCTGGTGAAAGGATGATTAGCATACAAAACTGCAGATGCTTCACTTCAAGATCCTTCTGAATGTCTCTTCTTCAAAACAGGAAGCTCATTTAAGCCCACTAGAGACCGAACTCTATTTTGAGGTTTTACAAATGAACTTCCAAAGAAATGTGTAGAAACTTCTTGATGGAGCAGCTTTGCAAGTATATGAAACTTCAAATGACACTTATACAGTAAGTTTTCTGCAGTCATTGTGATGGGTTTGATGACAAAATGCTCATTTATAGTACATGGTTCTATACATTCAACCATAGTTTGGAATGGCAAACAGATTGCAAAGGTCAGCTATTACTGGTATCAATGTTGGTATACAAGCTGAACTGGTCAGAACCTTTCTTAAACATGGCATCATCAGTACAGTCTCATGAGCCTCTGGATACAGAAAGACTTCAAGTGGAAACTTCATCCTCGGTATATTTGGGATAGGGAAACGCTCACCAAATGAGAAGGAAGGGGTATAAACATTGGTAAACCTGAACAGTCAAAAGCCTGTCCAACTACTCCTTCAAAGGAAGAAATCTTCTAATGTCATCATCCCAGTTCATCAAAACACCAAAATACATATTTTGCATTTAATATGATGGTGATCCTACAACTACAGCAAAGAATGAACAGGAACACCTGAAAATATGCTAATTAGTAACTTCTACCACTAAAGACCAACTGTTCTACGAACTTGGCAATACACAGCCCCCAAAGCAGAGAGCTTACAGTCTAAAGACCCTTTAAATTCAGTGTTTTCCTTGAACAAGTCCTTATGGTCCTCCTTATGTCCTCCGGCTAGAAATATTAGCAGTGTTAAATAGCCAGTTTTCACTTCTGAAGATAATTTGCCCGAGGCACCTCTACAAGATGTAGGGAAAATTTTGGGTTTTGACTTGTATTATTTTTATTGATGTAGAAAATGTAAATGTGGTTCCTCATTAAGAAATGAAGCCACAGATTTATTGTGACAGAACATTTTTTATTTTTTTTTCCACGTCCTAAATGTATCTGCAGCTGTTTTGTCTTAAACCAAAGGACAACCTTTCTAAGGGGTTTGGGGAAATCACCTGCTTTAATAGTGACCCTCAAAAGGCAAGGCTTAGTTTTTGAGAAGGGATGAAGAAATGATAAGGCGATAAGGAAATATCCCCAAGACTGGTTTTGATATTCTTAAAAGCCTGCTAAACCAACTATAACAAACAGTTTGATGCGGGTACAAAACCAGAGAAAGTAGGGACCTTCTGTGTCCTTTTCAAATGACAAAGATTGCTTCTTGATTTAAGATCCTGTAGAACCAGATATGGGTGTAAGGGCTTGAAGAACTGCATGACTATTGTTATATGAAGGTTCCATCATTCCTACATTCAGGAAAGAATTTTAGATCATCTCAGTTGTTCCTACTACTTTACTACTATACATTAGTTCATGCTACAGAAAATGCTTCTCCATGTTGTTGAGGACTGAAATGTAATTAGCATGCGTGTGCAGACATCAGTACTTGGGGTTTTGCTTGGTTGTGAATGTTATTCAGAGATGTGACATGTCTCTATTGTACAGACATAGGTATATTCAACTAGTACAGGGAGTAGCTGGTGAGGAAGAGCCATAAGAAAAGCCGATAAGTGGTCCTGCAATCTACCATGGTGAAATTGGACCAAGACAAGGAGAGAAGGATCATGCAGTCACCTAAGAGCAGTACAACAAAGAACAAACACAGAATCATCTTGGTTGGAAGATATCTTTAAGATCATCAAGTCCAACCGTTAGCCCAGCACTGCCAGGTCACCACTAAACCATGTCCCTCAGCACCACATCTACATGGCTTTGAAACCCCTCCAGTGATGGGGACTCCACCAGTGCCCTG
>WTSP01022294.1:0-32379 GCA_025331215.1 Actenoides lindsayi | reverse complement strand
TGGGCCGCGCGCCCGCCGGCGCCCTCCCGCGGGGGGGGGGGGGGCGCCGAGGTCCGGCAGGGGACGAGGAGCCGCCGACCCGCCCCGGCCTGGCCCGCCCCGCTTGACCCGACCCCGCGCCCCCTCACTCACCCCTCGAGCTCCGCAGCCGCCGCCTCCCCGGTTACCGGGGCGGGGGGTGGAGACGCGACGTCCCTACGCACCAACGTGCGTGCGTGACGAGCTGAGGTCAGCGCGTCCCGCCGAGCATGCGCGGTAGCGGCGGCTGAAGCCGCGGGAGGAGGGCGGTAGAAGCGGGCAAGGCGCGTGAGCGTCCCGGGCCGCTGTCGCCGGCAGCCCCGGGGCCGCGCAGGTGGTGCTGAGGCCCGGCTGGGGCTGGGGGTTCCGCCGCCCGCCCGCGTACGCGCACACTCCGCCCGCCCGCAGGAGGCCTGCTGCGGGCAGCGCGCAGTGCGCATGTCCCCCGCTACGCAAAGCACGCAGCCTGCGCCGCTTGCGGCCGCGGCGGGCGCTGGGCGGAGGGTGAGGGCCGGGCCTAGGCGGCGGCGGCGGCACCGCGTGACTCAGGTAACGCGGCCCCGGGCCGGAGCCCGCGGCCCCAGCCTCGAGGTTCTGCCGGGGATGGGGCACCCAGCTACCGTCTCCCCAGCGGCGGGCGAGATGAGCTTCATCCCCTCCCCATAGTCCTACACCCGGTTACCGGCCGCCCTCAGCCCCCTAGTGCCCCCGAGAGGGGCGGCCTGGCCCTGAGGGCACCGCGGGTGCGGGGCCTGTGCTGTGCCCCGCGGGGGCAGAAGGCGCTGGCAGCGGGGCCGGGGAGCTCGGCAGCCCTGTGGCGGTGAGGGAGCGGGGCAGGAGTGGAGCTGGGGGAGCCGGGCGTGTGGGCAGGAGACTGGGGGCCGCGCCCCGGGGCGCTGGAGAGCGAATTTTAGTCTCGCTAACCTTGACTTGTGCCCCTGGAAGGAGCTGGGAGTGGAGGAGAGGAGCTTGAGGATCCGCGGGGTGCCAGGCACTGTCTGCCGTGGGTGTCCCCGCTTCAGGCTGGTGGGGAACGGGGGTGGTCTGGCATGCTGGGGCCTGGCGCCTCTCCCCTCCCTCTCTCCTGCCGCCTGCGTGGGGCTCGGGGGGCGAATCGGCCCCTTTTGCAAGGGGAAGTCGGTGGCATGTGGATGGCAGAGGGCCTGCCAAAGCCTATCCTGCTTTGTGGAGTTGTTTGTTATTTAGAACCCCGTCTCCCTTGTGACAGACGAGGCTGAGTTAGGAGCGTGTGAAGGTTTTCACCTCTCTAGTTCAACTGTCTCTTTGGAACTGGCTGCAGCAGTTTATTTTGTATAGAGCTTTACAGAGTTTGCAGGGTCTTTTGAAAGTGGGTATACTCAAATAGTCCCAAAATTCTCCCTGGTAAACTGTTGGGGTTTGCTTGAGCAGGTGGCTCTGTTGTCCTCATGTTTTTAACCTCAGGATGCAAATTCCGTCACATGTAAATAGTGTTTTCTGTTTAAACTCCCATAAAATTGTGAACGTGCCCAAACAACGCACTGTAATTCCTGGGCTCTGCTTTGCTGCATTTTGTATCTTGATTGATGTTCTCGTGAACACGTTCTGTTCAGGTTTTTGCTAGAAGGCTGTGACAAAGGTGTTCATTTTGGCTGCCCTTGTCCTTGGTAGCAGTGGGTTCCCTGCATGTGGCACTCAGAGGAGTGCTGGTCTAATTTAGAAATGAATTGGCTCTATTTGAAGTTTTTAAGAGAACACTCTCATTAAAATTCAAGTTCCCACTCAGATCTGGTTGTGGGAGGGAGTAAAGTGAGTCTTACTGCCAAGTGTGATGCAGCCGATCCTCTGTAGCTGGTGGTGGAATGCAAGAGGAGGGCCCTGGTGATGGTCCCCACAGTCTGAGTGACAAATGGGGACTGCTTGGAGAACAAGAAGAGACCTAGGAAGCTTAGAGCAAAGATCAAGGTGAATTGACAAACTCTCTGCAGGTTACTGGCAGATCTGGGGAGAGAGTCTTGGTCGAGTCCCAGTTTACTCTTGTTTTGAGGACCAGTGAAAATTTCATCATCTTCCTGCTTTTTTTTTTTCTCTGAGCTCACAACAAAAGGTCTCTTTCTTTAAACAGAAATAGTGCTGGGATGCTGTGGGATTGACTCTGAGCTTACAGCCTGGAAAATCAAAGATGAGCACTGTTAAACTAGCAGAGGCTATCGGAGCATTGCTGTTTATAGTAAATGAATTAAGTGCATTTTAAGACTTCCTGCTGTTGATCTGACTGTGTCTAATTAACAACAACTGGAGGCACAGTGTGTGGTCTCTGAAATGAGCTGGCAGCACTGACTGACTGAGGGATGCTGTGGGAGAGGCAGGTCTATAGCGGAATGTCTCTGCTTCCAGAACTTGCCTGTCTGAACAGCTTGGCCAGATGTGAACTTGCTGCTGCCTCGGCTGCTCTTCCTGCAAGCAGGAGCCTCGTAGCTTACCCTGAGTTACTTCTTGTGAGAGTCTTCACTTACTTTACACAGGAGATGGCAACGTCAGGCAGGGCTTGATTTCTCCCTCTGATCTGGCCCTGATAGTGTTTCTATTGCTCATGGAAGGCGGGCATTCCTGGAGGTGTAAGAGAATTGATAAGGATTTTTTTTTTCAATATTTGATTTTAATTATCTTTCTATTCCAGTGAAAATGAAGAATTTCTATATTTTTATTGCTGTCCTGTTCATCCCATGGAGTTTTTCTTTGGCAAAGTATGATGAATTTGAGGATGGAGATGACATTATGGAATATGATGATAATGACTTTGCTGAATTTGAAGATGTTAATGAAGATGCAGTCACAGAGTCCCCTCAGACAATCATCACAACAGAAGATGATGAAGAAGAAGCCACTGTAGAGCTTGAAAGTCAGGATGAGAATCAGGAAGACTTTGATGATGCAGAAGCACAGGTAATGCCTCACCTCCTTCCTCTATGTTCCCTAACAGTATCTCTATACCTTTCTTTTTCACCTTCTTTTTTTGGGTTTTCATGCTGGTTTTGATTTTTGTCCTTTAGGAAGGTGACACCGAGAGTGAACCCTATGATGATGAGGAGTTTGAAGGCTATGAAGAGAAACCAGATGCATCTCATAGCAAAAATAAAGACCCCATAACAATAGTTAATGTAAGTATAAATGTTGCTCTGATTTCTGTGTGGTGTTTCATCCCTGTTTGGTTTTTTTTAGGGTGGTATGCCAATGATGTCATTGGTGCACAAACGCACGCATCAGAGAGAATCTGTCCAAAAGGATTTACTGTTTGAATTAACAAGAGACAGTGCAGAAATGGGAAAAAGGGTGGAGACAAGAAATACCTGAAATAATGCAACAGGATAGCAGCAGAATATGATCCAGGGGTGCCAGCTCCAAATTCCATGCCCTTTTGCATTGGTTTATGCTACTTTAAATAGCAGCTCTTGAAATAAATCTTCTGGGGCAGGCGCCTGTGGTCTTTTGGTCTCTGTTTTAAGCTGCTGGAACTCCCATCCTTGGATCAATTCTGTATTCAACCTGAGAACTGTAATTGGAATATAGATCAGAAAACTCCTCATTAAGACAGACCTTTTGAAATGCAGCTTTGACCAAAGCACTTTATGACTGGGGTTCTTTTACCTGTTTGACTGTGAGAGAGAAGTAGAGGAGCTGGAGTGATGACCTTCCTTTAATACAGAGAAAAAACACCCGTCCCAGAGTGTCTGGGTGTCTTGTCAACAAATAAAGAAGAGGGTGCAATGATGATGTACTTCCAGTAAACAAGGTGTATTTTTAGCTTGTCTATGGCTAAAGTTTCAGGCTAGAAATCGACTCCTGATGGGTTCTCAAGCTAATGTCTCTGTCCACCCTGCATCACCTTCTTGTTGCTTCCCAAGAGAGTCTTTTGCCTAATGATTGGGTGCTTGAGGCCTTTATTTTTATTATCCTTAAGATCTCTTTTTAAGTATTATGGCTGGCCTTGGCAGTGAAAATTAATGTTTAGGTGCTTTTATGGCTGAAGGGCGATACAGTGATAGCAGAATGGCTAGTTACTCTCTGAAGATGGCAAGGTCAGGCAGGCTTCCCTGATCCCCCGCAGTCTGTGGCGCTCGGTGACATTCTGAACATGCCTTTGGGTATTACTTTAGATTTTACCAGAACAATGATCAGATAATTCTCTGATGGGTAGGGCAGTCAAGCTCAAATAATCAGTGGGTTGAAGTACTGGGCTTTGACACTCTGAGGGATACATGCTAGCACAGGCTCACTTGGAAGAGAGAAGTATTTGGTTTGCATTAGCCAGGTATTTTGGGAATGCTGTTACCAGTCATTTCTGTACGATTGCTGTGTCCCAGTAGAGCCCAATGCATTATGCAGGCTTAGTTCTGTCCCATCCCCTTTGTGCAACCTCTTGCTGTGTTTGGGATGAAGCACTCTGCGTTTGCCAGGCCGTTGGGGTGTACAGAATCCACGCATTCAGGAGGTAAAAGACAGTCTCTGTTGGCTTCCCACAGGTCCCCGCTCACCTTCAGAACAGCTGGGAGAGTTACTACATGGAGATCCTGATGGTAACAGGTCTTCTTGCTTACATCATGAATTACATCATTGGGAAGAACAAAAACAACCGTCTGGCTCACGCATGGTTCAATACTCACAGGGAGCTGCTAGAAAGTAACTTTGCTCTTGTTGGTGAGTTCCATAATCACCAGGATCCCATTTTAGTTGATTTGAATAAAGCTGGTTTTAGACCAGCATGTAGGCTAGAAAGAAGAGTGACCTTTTCCGGGCAGATGTGTGTTGGCACTGATGACAGCTCCGGGTGTGGACAAAGAGTGTGCCAGTCTTCAGTGCCAATATCAGATTATGGTGTTGCAGTATAAATTATTCAGAAACATCACCGTGATACTGAAGTAATCCTGCAACAACTGAGCTCTAAGCCTACTGATGAGCTTCAGTGTTTAAATTTGTGTTTAGATGGCAGTCCTCTTTCACTGTTGTTTTCTTCAGGGGACGATGGCACCAATAAAGAAGCTACAAGCACTGGGAAGCTAAATCAAGAAAATGAACACATCTACAACTTGTGGTGCTCTGGAAGGGTGTGCTGTGAAGGAATGCTCATCCAGCTTAAGGTAAGGATGAGGGAGTCTCTAGCACTGTTTAGCTGTCGCCATTTTTTGGGTTCTAGAGGCATTGTTATTCCAGTGCGAGCAACAAGCTCAGCTTGACTCCTTGGCTCACATTCAGATACAAGATTCTGAATATGCACAAGTGAAGGGAACATGGGTTGGACTAAAGATCTGTACCAGCCTGTATTCACCCACCAAAGGAGGTGAGAGTGAATGCTTCCAGAAAGAGTCTAGAAACCAGAAGTGTAGTGTAAACAGAGGCTGGAGAGCCCAGCTGCCATTTAGAGGGACTTCAGCTTGTTGGAGGAATATGCCAACAGGAATTCCAAGGAAGGACAACAAAACCAGAAAAAATTCTGACTGTGGGATGATACAGTCCCACATACTGGTTTAGCTCCTAACTTGAGCGAACAAAGCCCTAAGAAACCCATTTAACACAGGGAACAGCATGGCTTTGAGCAGTATAAGTGACTTCCAAAGGGCCCTTCACAGATGAATTACTCTGTGAAAAACATCTACTTCTAACTGTCCTATTTTTACTTGAGCCTCGCTGCTACCTGCTAGCAAACTGCTGCGCTCTGGGTATGTTCAGCAATCTACTGTGTTCACAAACTTGTGTTTTTAGTTTCTCAAGAGACAAGATCTCCTGAATGTTCTTGCGCGCATGATGAGACCAGCTTCTGACCAAGTGGTATGTACTCGGTCCTCTAGATCAGCTGTGGTAAACTGCTGCATTCCTTTGGTTCTGCTTTGTTGCTGTTGATTGTTCTTGGAGGACACAAGCAATCTGCAAGGTGTCCTTCTCCAGTGTTCTGCATCTTCCAGTTCAGTAACTGTTGAAACAATCTGGAAGAATCAGACACTTTTCTGCCTTTAAAATGCAAACTGCTGATGACTGGAAAATGTTTTATCTATGAGTTTAATTGTTCAGGTGGTTTTGTGAACAGTCTGTCATGCTTCAAGACCTCATCTTGATTAAAAAGTGGTTTTACAATCTGAAATACTTAATGATTGTCCTTCTGTCTGTTCAGTCTGCCTGAACAGAGCTGCTTAATGCATATACTGGCCTGGATATTATATCCTGTAATGCTACTTTTTGCCTCACCCCCTGCTCCTGGTAGTCTGATGGCATAATTGGAAGAACAGTGGCTGTGTGCACCGCGAATACTATTTCCATGTATCTGTAATTGTATTATGTCTGTTAAAACCCCTCAATTTAGATGTTGGCAGTTGCTTCTAAGCAGTGGATATTTGTGCAGCAATTGTCTTCCAACTCTGCTGTTCTCACCCGTGTCATTACACTGCAGCACTGCACCCAAACACTGAACTGTGTACTCGGTGTCATTAAAAAGCTCCTTTACCTTAAGACACGCTGAGAAGCTTTAAATCATCAACCTTTATCTCAGCTGAACACTGAAGTCATGTAAGACACAAGTCTCCATTTGGCTAGTAATCTGAAAATAAGTCTGATCAGGGCTGATAACCTTCTGTCCCACAGCAAATAAAAGTAACAATGAATGATGAAGACATGGACACCTACGTGTTTGCTGTCGGAACGAGAAAAGCACTGGTGCGACTTCAGAAAGAGATGCAGGACCTGGTATGTACGTTTAGGCTGGGGACACCAATATGATAAATGACAGAAGAACCTCTAATCTGTAGATTGCTTATTTTATTGGGAACAGCTGAAAACTTGTGACCGACCTGTTGGAATTAGTGTGTGGGAAAAAGGTGTTTTCATCTAAAGGATGAAAGTCCAAGGCCATCACATCTGCCAGACACCTGAAGTGCCAGCCAGCTGCTGGCAGCACTGCTGGGAAGGAGGCAATCAAAAGCAGCTTACAGCTTCCCTTCTGTGTATAGTTCATTTAGGAGGAGGCTGAAATATATTGTCAGGATCCACCCAAGTGTCACTTCACCTCATTTAATTTGCACAAAGGACTTTTTCAAGGGTTGAAAAGTAAACTTACTTATGTGAGGTGGAAAGTTTGTGTCTTAAGTCATCTTTGATGTGATTTGAAATGAAAACTTGCCATACGTTCAAGCCCTGAAGTTTGCAAAGAATCCAGTGACAACAAGCAGTGGTTTGTGACTCTTCTCTCATAACTTGTTTCAAGTAACGGCACTAAAATGTGGTTGGAAGGATGCCAGCTGGTTTTGTTCTGTTATCAAACAACAGCAAAATGCTTCAATCCACTTTGAGCATTTTGTCAGGGATGTATAAGAATTATCTTTTTCCTTAAAGTACTGACTATTGAAGGGAAATATTAACTGAAAGACTCTTGATACCATGTGCTTTACTTTATGCTTGAAACAACCCCAGCCAGACTGAGTGACTGAGTTAGAGTACTTTTATGATTTCTTTTCAGGTACTTTTAGGAGTTTCACTGTGCTGGAACAGTTCAGTTTGAAAAGATACTTCCAGGCTTGTGTTTATTTTAATTCCTTTCCCCTTGTTCTCTTTGAAACAGAGTGAGTTCTGCAGTGATAAACCTAAGTCTGGTGCAAAATACGGGCTTCCAGATTCGCTGGCTATCTTGTCAGAGATGGGGGAGGTCACGGAGGGAATGATGGACGCTAAGGTAACCTTGAATGAATTAGTATAAAACCTCCTCGGCTACCCTGGCACTTACAGCCCATGCAAAAAGTGCTCATCTTTATCTCCTGTAAACATCCCAACGGCCCTTGTGAGATCTGGAGACCCTAAGGAAGCTTAAGGGGTGGGAGAAGGATGCAATTCTCACATCTTTATTCCTTGTACGTAGTTGTTAGTCTGCTAACTGTTAGTCTGACATCAGCTGCAGAACTAAAACTTCCTTTCAAAATCTGGGATTTAGCTTCAGCAACCAGTTTGAAGGAGAGTGGTGACAATGTATCTGCAGGTCCTCAAAGCTGACTTGCCATCAAATGAACTGGAAAAATCCAAAATGAGTTATATATCAAATATCTGAGTTGCTCACTTTAATTCCATACATCGAGGCCCATTCTAGAAAAAGCTAAAAGCAATGTGACAGTTTAAATTGCACTGTCACTGTGGCAAGCTGAGCACAGCAACTTTCTGAGTGATATATGGACACTTTGGCAAAGCTGTAGGGAGTGAGTAGGCTGCAGATGGACTGTGTTGGGAAAAACTAACCCGGGTTTCTCTTTTAGATGATACATTTCCTCACGCACTACGCTGACAAGATTGAGTCCGTCCAATTCTCGGACCAGTTCTCCGGTCCAAAACTTATGCAAGAGTACGTATAAAGCTAGATCTCTCCTCCTAGTAGTTATTGTAACACTAAGCAAAATAGAGGCTGGCAAACTTGTTTGCAGTGGGAAACCTGCTGGAATGCACACAAAGAGAAATGGGGAGCAAAGGTGAAACACGTGAATAAATACACTCCCAATGCTTCCAAATGCCACAGCAGTTTAGAAGATCAAGGTGCTGTATTGCCTTTAATATTTATTTTTGTGTGCTGGTTACACTGTAGTTTTGGCAGCTAACACCTGGCAGCTACAACCTACACGGCTTCATGGGAAACAACCGAGTAATCCTAGTGAAGGTATATGGCACGTTAGTTTAAGGGACAAGAAAACACACTGCAGGAAGATAACTCAGTACCTTGGATGCTCTTTGAACGCAATGAGAACTAGGTTTAAGCAAAGTCTGAAGGGTGAAAAAACATCAAGGCCTCTTGCCCTTCCCCACCTGACACAGTTCAGCATGTTGCTGTTGAATCACTCACTTGGGTACTTGTGTTCAGGTTTATTCTCAGCTCTGCTTCAGAAATACACGAATGCAGCGCGTCTTCTGTTTCTCTGAGCCTCATCCTGAGGTGTTTTTAGCTGTTGCTTCAGAATTGTCAAGTGCTGGGTGATTTACTGTGTGGGCTTTTGCAAAGGTGTATTATGCTCACAGGCGTGTAGATAAATGATCCATATCAAAACCTGAAACTGTCATCCAAAAAAAGGAACATGCTTTGATTATAATTCCAAGACAGCAGTATGTGTACCGTGTACCGAAAGTGTTGAGCTTTGGAGGAGCTGTGGAATGTAGGTCTGACTTTCTTATATTAGAATACTGTGGGGTTTGGGGCAGTGAAGACTTGAATTCTTAGAAAATAGCTGATAGTTTGTTTTTTTCCTAAACTGATATTTATAGAAGATCTGCAGTAGTATAAACAACAGGGCCTATGTAAAACTGAATGTCATTAAAAATACACAGGCCTTTTCAGGGCTCAGATGACATCTGACAGTCAGACTGGATGGTGCTGTTTGTATGTTTTTACGTAGTAAAATGCCTTTTCACTGCATGCTCTTGAGTAGAACACTTCAGGAATCTAAATAGTTTGAAACTTAAATTTGGGTTACAGACAGGCTTTTAATCTTGATTAATTTGAGCGGTTTCTAAGTGTCTCTTGGTTCTTGACAAGGTTTTCCCTAATAATGTTTGGTATTTTGTATGCCTGTATTTTTCTTCACTCATTCCAGCCACCTTTTTTCTTTCTTGTCAGGGAGGGTCAGCTTACAAAACTGCCCGAAACTAAAAAGACACTTTTGTTTACATTTAACGGTAAGAGAACTGGTGGATGTGTGTGTGTATCTGGGGGTGTGCTGTGCTTTCTGGGTGCAAGGCGCATGCTCAGGGTCTGTCACCTGTGGAATGATGTCGCTGCATGCAACAGGATCACTGTTTGATTAACCAGTCAACGGAAGGCAGCTGTAACACTGGGGACTGAGCAGCACATCGCTGCGTTCATGGGATACTCAGTCTTACTGTGGAATCTGTGTGATCTCCAAAGCTAAATGCCTCTTTACTTAGTTGTGTCCTTCCTAAAGAGGGTAAGAACTTTCTTTCACAGATGGTATGAGCAATAAGGAAAGAGTGTTATAGCAAGCAGAAAAACCTGCAGCCTCTCTGAATTAACAAGAAACTGTTTATTTCAGTGCCTGGTTTAGGCAACACTTCCCCAAAGGACATGGAGTCTCTGCTGCCTCTGATGAGCATGGTTATCTACTCTATTGACAAAGCAAAGAAGTTCCGTCTGAACAGAGAAGTAAGTACTGTGTATTTTTTTCTTTGTCTTCTGAATATCATGTGAAGATGGAACGGTTACCACTGGATCCTTGATCTTGAGATCAGGAGCCTCACATTCCTAGTGTGACTACCAGAGATACCACATCCTGCTCGTGGGGAGATGCCTAGTCACTGCATTTGCTTTTCTCTGTGAAAAGGGTAAACAGAAAGCTGACAAGAACAGGGCTCGTGTAGAAGAGAATTTCCTTAAACTGACTCACGTGCAAAGACAGGAGGCTGCCCAGTCCCGTCGAGAAGAGAAAAAACGGGCAGAGAAGGAGCGAATCATGAATGAAGAGGATCCTGAGAAACAGCGTCGGCTGGAGGTGAGCTGGATTTTCAGATTGTTACAAGCTACAGGCAGATTTCTCCTGTGATCTCTCCAGGGCTGCCTGTAGGTACACCAGCAATGGCCAGTTTTCATAGAAGCTTAGAATCATAGAATGGCAGGGGTTGGAAGGGACCTCTGGAGATCATTGATTCCAACCCCCTGCCAGAGCAGGGTCACCCAGGGCAGCCCACACAGGAACAGATCCAGGGGGGGCTGGAAAGTCTCCAGAGAAGGAGACTCCACAGCCTCTCCGGGCAGCCTGTTCCACGCTCACAGGAAAGAAGTTCTTCCTTATGTTGAGGAAAATGTTATTTCCTCCTGTTATTTTGATTTCTTATTTACGGGGAGGCAGACAAGGTGCTGCTGCTTTCTGAAATACGCGAAGGCTCCCAGTGGGGAACCAGCTCACCTGGGTAGAGATGTGAACCCAGGTACTGGAGACCTTTTTTGTTTGGCTTTTCTGAAATGATCAGCTTGCTCTTTGAAGAGATCACCCATGTTCATTCATTTCTCTCTGGCCTCACCTACAGGAAGCCGCTTTGCGGCGTGAACAGAAGAAACTTGAGAAGAAGCAGATGAAGATGAAGCAAATCAAAGTGAAAGCGATGTGACTCCATTCTGACAAGCGTCCCAGTGCCACCTGCAGAATTTTAATTCCCAGGGTACAAAGACCTACTGAACTCCATGATCCTACGCTTCTTTGAACACTAGTAGCCATTAAGAGAAATGTTCCTTGCATTGGTGTTACTTAAGTATTACAACAACATGCAGGTGTACGTAGAGAGCTGTGTCTCGGCAGTTTTATTCCGGGTGGTATAAATTTTTGCTACTTGTCTTGTTTAAAAAAAAAAAATGCAATATTCTTGAATGCTCTTTGTCATTTGTTCTTTAAAACCAGAAGATTGTAAACCTGTCCACATGTGCTGGTAACATATTCATGCTTTGGTTTTAAACTTTTGGGTTTAGTTATTGGCAGGGAAGGGGGAAAAACTTAAGGGGAGGAAAACTGCACAATAAACATTTACTGTGCATTTATTTGCATCAAGCTTGTAAAGGCACAAAACTTAGAGCCTTCCATACACAGTATGGATTCTTCAGGGATTTAAGCCCAGTAGAATAGAAGTGATTTTTCTTTCCTTTTTTTTCTTTTTTTTTTTTACACATAAGGGACTGAAACAGTATTAGGTCACCTGTGGGCATGATTGGCATAGGTGTAAAACATACTGAGGGGTTAGATAATGCGGGAATGGAATACACACAGTTCCCTGCTTGTAGTTTTGAACGCTGCAAGCTTAATCCAATGTGAAGCCTGTAATGTCAGTGTGGTGTGTGCAGGGTGTTAGCAGCTTCAGTTAGCTTTCCTTGAGTATTTTTAACTGTACAAGTTTGCCTCAAAAACTTTTCTCCTGATCTCAGCAGCTGCTCCCTAGTTCACTTCAGCCGGAAGCTAGTGAAAGTGAAGCATCTGCAATTGCCAGTTTCCCCAAGCAAGTCAAAAGGTTTTGGAGGACCTGGATCCTCTTCAGCTGGTAAATGATCACTTCAGGTTTTTGAATGTAAAGGGGGAGAATGAAGTGAATGCCCTGTGCAAGCACTTCGCTTATGGAGAGCGCTCTGCATTTTATAAATGCTTCCTGTCTAGAAGGAGTTTTATTGTTGCTTGTAACAAACTTTTAACAGGTTTGTGGGGAAAAATGTCTTGCATTTTTTTGTCCAATACTTTGTGCAAACTTGGTTCCGAGGCAATAATGAGCTGCTGTTGAAACAGCAACTGCTTAAAAACTTCTTGTTCCAGCATGGGATACTTCACACTGGTTTAAATGCAAATGTCTGTAACCTGCTACATGCAAATACATTAATTTTATAATGGTTGGTAAAATTATTTAAAAGCAAAACTAACGTAGACGATGTGAAGTTCTAGCACTACGTAGCTTTAAAGATGATTACGGTATTGTTTCACAGCATTCTTTGAAAGGAAAAAGTGGACAGCTTTCCTGAAGTCCCATCCACTTGTGGGCCATGGCAGCTAATTTTGTAATATGAACATTCAAATGAACAACCTGATGAAGAGTAAAGTACAATTGAAACACTCCACTTGCCTACGTTACTTGGCTGGACTCCGTGTTCTTTTCCTGCAGCAGAATCTCTCGGCCTCCTCTGCCCGGGCTGGCTGCGGTGTGAAGTGGGGGGATTCTTCCCCTCGGGAGCCGCTCCCTCTGGCGGGGGGTGGGTGCCGGGGGAGGGCCCGTGGCCCTCGTGCTGGCCGGGTGGGTGGGAATGGAGGACTCGCCCCCGGAGGGGCTGGGAGGGGCAGCGGGGAGAGGGGAAAAGCCTCGGCCGCTTTCTGAGGGAGCCAAGATGGCGCCGGCCGCTTCCCGCCTCTCGCAGGTCGCGGCGCGGGCGTGACGTCAGCTTCCTGCGCGCGTCACGTGGCGTTGAGCTGACGTCACAGGCGCAGCGTCTCCTGCCGGTAAGCGGCGGGTGAGGGGCGCGGGGGGCAGGGGCCGCGCGCTGGGACCCTCCGGGCCTAGAGCCGCCCGGCCCCGTGCGGGGGAGCGGGGGCCGGGGAGCGCTGCCCGGCGCGGCGCTCGGGGCCGGGGGGGAGGGCGGTCGCTCGGGGCTGACCCGCTGTCGTGCCCGCAGGGTGCCCGTTTTCGCCAGCGGCGCGCGGTAACCCGAAGGCGGAGTCCATGTCTTTTCTTGTAAGTAAACCCGAGCGGATTAGGGTGAGTGTTGAACGCCTTCCAGTCTCCCTCGGCCGCCCGCGGGTCCGTACAGCCTCGAGCTTGTGCAGAGGAGCTGCGGCGGGGCCGCCTCCTGGAAAGCACCCGGGGGTCCCGGGGAGCCGGCTGGGTAGAGACCGGGGATCGGCGGGGGAAAAAACCCAGCCCCGTGTCTGCCGGGGAGCAAAGAAACCAGCCCTGTGTCTCCGTCCCGTGAGCGCGGGGGGCTGGAAGCGGGAGTGCTGAGCCTTCCCTGTCCCCGCACCGGCATCTCCTGCGAGCTTCCCGACCCTGGGAACTCAGCCCCGCAGCTCTGTCGAGCTCTGTCTCAGACGTGAGGAAGCTTCACGCCAGAAAACCACTTTGACCGCCTTAAACTGGTGTTATACCGAGTGCTGAATCGTCACCTAAAGGCTCCTTGGTGCTTTCCAGGATTGGCTTCCCAGGTGTGAAACAACATAAGATGGGTTTTTTCAGTTATTTTACCAAATTCTAACGTGGAGTGTTTGTTTAATTAATTATTTAATCCAAACTTCCTGACCAACACTCTAGAAGCATAAAACCATATATTCTATTGGGCATTATATGTGCATTGGGTATATTTCCTTTGAATCACAGAGTAGAGCAGTAAAAACATTTCTCTGCACAACCCGATGCTTGCCGTGAATTTTAAGCGTGCGTTTTGAAAGAGGACAACAGCTTTAAAATATTTGTGTTCTGATTTTTGCATGCAGTCACTAGATGGGCAGCTAAAATATCTCAGTCATCAAAGATATCACCTCATTGTAAACAGCTGAAGCTTTTCTTTTTCATCCCTGCTACATCCAAACAGCTTTGATTTGCCTGTATAAGGGAGCGTAGCGTGCTTATTGCTCTTGCTGTCTTTGCATGTATAAAGGTTCTTGTCTGACTGCTCTCAAATGATGTTAACATCAAGCAAGTGCATGCTCAGCAGGAAAAGCAGGAGCACCCACGTGGTCACTGGATGCTTGTGCTGCCATCGTGGTGGCACGAGAAGAGAATGTCCGTGTCCCACGTAAGGATGGGACTCTGGTGTTGCAGCTCGTGGTTTCAGACCACCGGCGAATGCTTGAAGCGTTAGGATTCTGTTATGCTTTTTAAGGGGATGGGGGAAAAGAAACTCATCTCTAGCTGGAGTAACTAATTCTTTGGGGGATTTTCTTTTTTCTCTTTCAGCGGTGGGTGTCTGAAAAGTTCATTGTTGAGGGCTTAAGAGAGTTTGAACTGTTTGGAGGTAAGTTTTCCTCTCATTAGGTGACATTGTTACAAAGGTTTTATTTTAGCTGCAAGGTCTGTTAATTTGGCTGCAAATACAGATCTTAACAGTAAAAGAGAGGAATAAATCTGGTTGTGGCACCAGCTCTGGTTATTCAAGCTGACTAAACATGTGAAGTTAACATGGAAGCATCCAAGATCTATCAAATTATTTCAAAATCCATTTCCTGTTGATGGCAGGCCTGTTTTCAGACTCTGCATTCCGTATTTCGTAGCGTAACCGCTTTTTATTTCCTATGCACAAGACAGATTTGGGGGTTGGGAAGGTTAATTATAATTTTCTGAGTAAAACTGGATTTTGAGGCTCTGCCAATAGCTCCCCAGAGCTGAGGGGTCTCTGGTCTGCTTTGTGCCTAAGGAACAAAACTGCCCGTTAGGGTGGAGAATTCCTGGGCAGTGACGTGGAAAGCAACCGGAGTGTAGGAAATGTGTCTAGATCTGGAGCTTCCAGGTGTAGTGGAAGAATTTTCACTGCTTTAAATAACATTTAGATAGTTTCTTCTGTATTTAAGGGAAGTAGATATGTCATCTTTTAATGCATTTAGAAGTATAATAAAAAAAGTCACCTCCCATTTATGTTAAATACATGAACAGTAGCACTGTTTGAATCTCTGATTCCTGTACTTGTGCTACAATTTGATTCATTTTAGTGCTCATGTGTAAATTAAACATCCTTGTCTTAAAAAAAAACCAAACAACACTACGGATTTGGTATCAAAAAGTGTCATGCAGGGTTATTTACTCAGTTTTCCAACTCTATTTTATGTGGGTATCTGTTGAACACAACATGGTGAACAATTAATTTCTTTACTCCAGAGCAGCCTCCGGGTGACTCTCGGAGAAAAGTAAGTGACTTTTGCAGGCTGTGGTGCTGTGGTTCATTGCATGGAGATTATTCCTTGTGGAAGTTTGATTTTATTTATTTTTTTTTTAATTTTTATTCTTTCCTTTTTATCTTAGTTATATATTTCATCTCTGTATTTAGCTCTACAAGTGTGGAAACAGGTTTCACCCTGGAGTGGAGATTTTGGTGTGTGGTTTTCAAACCCTATGTGACAAGTCAAAACTTTAATTGTAATCTCTTGGATTTGTATTTTTATTGTCCTCCCTGCTGCCCCCAGCCCCTCAATGGCCTCATTTTGGAGATTATTTAAATCTGATTTTTCAGAGATGCTAATCTTTTATACCTTTCTCTTAGAATAAAAAAAAGAGAATAAAAAGAATAAAAGGCCCAGAAAATGTTATGTTGGCCACTCAAACCCCATGTTCCCTCTGAGCACATGGGTTCTGTTTTCCTTTCATCCCTGCAGCGCAGCCACAACAGAGGCTCCAATATCAAAACCAAACATTGTGTAATTTTCAGCGTGAGGTGATTTTGCCCCCTGTTGTCTGGTCATCCTCAGAGCCAATTCCTTGTCTGCTTAGAGAGCTTTGCCTCTTAAAAACCTAAAATCACTGGCAAACGTCACTGTCTGTTCAAAAACGCACACCCAAAAGGTGGCAGTTGAAGACTTGACCTTGAAGCTTTTTGTTCTGATTGTGCATTATCTGGTTCATAATGACCAAGGCTCATAGAATAAAACAACTTATGGTTGAATATATTGTCTAAATGATTTCCTACCTCCCCACCCCATATTGAAACATTGGTGTGTGCAGATGTTGCTCCAGTTTGAGCTAATTCCAAACACAAACTGTGATTCGGTTACAACTGTGTCAGTTCAAGCTGCTTATGAATGATTTTTGTGCCAGTGTCTGTAATTTACTGAACCAAACAAAGCTGAAAATATAAGATGTACGTGGAATGTTTGGTATAAATGAAGAAAATTTGCAGCTTTTTCTAAATTGCTGAGTGTTACGTGTGTGCTGGACTGGAAGCAAACTGAGATTGGCATCTGGTTTGGTTCTGTCACAACGTTCACTTGGGGTTTGGACACTTCTGCAGTGGTATTGCTGACTCTCATTTTGATTTTTTCCATCTAAATAAAAGCTTACTTTTTGCAGTAGGGCTATAAAAAAAGATAAAGAATTCACCTAAGTCAGGCGAACAGCACTGGGCAAATGCAGATCCTTGCTAGCATCACATAACCAATTTCTGGATGGCATTTATAACAGTAGTTGCCTTTCAAAGATTAATTTCCTTAAATCTATCTCAAATTAAAATCAGATCGAGCTGGAAAGTGAGCTTGTGATGAAAGGCGTGCTGTAAGGCTAGTCATATGTGATTTCATTTTGCAGCTGCTTTTGCTTTTGACCATACACCAAAAGTTGTCCTGTGTGAAACCACTGAGGAGCTTTTCTGCAGTATTTCATAAATGACATTTCAGTTTACCTTCTTAAAAAAAAAAGCCAAAAAACAAAAAGCAAACCAACAAAAAACCCCCAAACCTCTCATATGATGTTGATAAATTTCTGGTAGAGCTCCTTTTGCATTAACTCTCAGTTACTGGTCACTGCTAACATGGAGAGAGGTGAGTGAAGACCTCTGATGGTACTGGAAGACTTTTGAAAGGGGAATTTACAGTATTTTTCCATTGCTTCTGAAACAGCCTTCACCATTAATAAGACTAAATTAATTTTTTTTCTTTCTTTTTTGCATCTGTTTTGTTGGCTTATGTTGTGTCTGGAGTGGACTTTAATAAAGCAAACCACTTACATCTTGCTCAGTGTTTCACCAGCTGCCATCGCTCCATAACGCTGCTTATCAGAGCCTCCTGCTTTCATTTCCTTGGTGGTGCCTTTCTGCTTCAGAGGTTTCCATCTGCCTGTGTCTCTCTCCTGGCAATCTTGCTGTTCACAGGACTGTGTGAAATTGCTGTAAGAAGTAACAAAGGATACAATTGAGATCAGAATTGACAAGCACCTTTAAAGAGAAGTTTGAAATGGCGAATGGGAAGTTGCTGCCTGTTCTCAGCCAAGCAGCAGCACTGGGTAGTGTTAGAGCTAGAAAAGGGGATCTGGGGCTGTTGAGATCTCAGGGTTTAGCTCTCCCGAAAGAGGGCTAAGTAGGTGTGCTAGCCTTGTTTGAGCTGGAATGATACCATAGCACTTGGTCACGAATCTTAGGTTTTGCCTTTTCCCCTAACTGAAAAATACACCGATTTTAAAGGTCTGCTTTAAAGGTTTTAAACTAGAGCAGGGTAGACTTAGGTTGGACATTAGGAAGAAGTTCTTTACTCTGAGGGTGCTGAGACACTGGAATAGGCCCAGGGAAGCTGTGGATGCTCCATCCCTGGAAGTGTTCCAGACCAGGCTGGATGGGGCTCTGAGCAACCCGCTCTAGTGGGAGGTGTCCCTGCCCATGGCAGGGGGTTGGAACTGGGTGATCTTTAAGGTCCCTTCCAACTCAAGCCATTCTACGATTCAATGAAGCCTGACTATTAGCTTACTCCCAAAGCAGGCTGAGGGACACAAAGATCATTTACAGCAAATTCACTCCTGTGCTCATTGCACTACATTTAACCTGGACTGTGTAGAACAGCAAGTTCCCTGTTTTTCAGCTCTTGCTGCAGTGTTTCCATCTTTCAGTGATGGAAAAAAGAGTATTTGCTGTCACTCCAGGAAAATGCACGAGCCTTTTCTGCCTCGTGTACCATGAGGAAAGGTCTGATAAAGGGCATTTGCAGTTGATGAAGAATGAGGTGGAAAAAATGAGCCGGAGTTCCAAATGTCAGGCAGAGTTAATGTGCTGGAAATTTGAGAGAACTAAATCTGATTTTAGACACCAGATAAATTTGGTTCCCCATTAGGATGCTCTCCTCTGTGACTTTGGAAATTTGAGGGTGTTGAGGGTCTAATGGAACTTTCAAGAACACTGAAGTTCATTGAAGTTTGTCTTGTGCAAAATCCTGCTTGGAAAGGTAAAAAAAAGCAAGTAGCTTTATGTCAGGTGTAGTGAAGAGAAGCTGACAGGCTGGGGAGTGCTGCTTCCCCGCGTGCTATGGGGTCTTTTTATTTTCTTTTTTTTTTTTCCTTCTCTGTAAGCACTAATGCTTTGCAGTTAAGTTTTTTGCTTTCATTTGGAGCTTCTCTTTTCATGCGTGTCTGATCTTCATACCTTGGGCTGAGTTGGTTCATCCCCTCTACTGTTCAGTTGAGCAGCTCCAGCTGCACCAGTCTCATCGTGGATGAGCAGCTGAAAAGCAGAAGCCCTCCAGCATCAGCCAGGGATAGCGACTGCCATGGTGCAGAGGAGTGCTAGAAACAAGCTTTCCTTTGTTCAGGTGACAGGATGGTGGCACAGAGCTTTGTAATCAATGGGAGAAAGGTAGTTACTATAAAGCAGTGCTTAAGCTGTCCTGGGGAATAGGAACTGGCTTCATCCAAATACTCCTGAAGAAATTCTGACAGTAATTAAGAACCTGCCTGTTACGGTTACATGTTTTGAAACACAGATGTCTGGATCTTCTGAAATGAGGCATCTCCTGGATTTCAATTGATAAGTAACTATTTAAAATTACTTTAACAGCAACTAAACTCTTTTTTTTTTTTTATGTTTAGTACTGTCTTATTGTTTTGAGGTGTATAATATAAGGAGCAGATGATTTTTCCAAAATGTGTTCTTTATTTCCTTTGACCTGACTCAGTTATTTTTGTTCCCCAGACAAATGAGGCGAGCTCCGAGTCGATAACTTCTTCCCCTAAAAGGGACACCATGAGCAACTTCCTGCCAGACAGCAGCTGTTATGAGTTGCTCACCATCATAGGTAATGCTTCTGGGGAGGATCAGAAGCCTACTTTGCAAAGAAAATAGCTTCTGCAAATTTGTTGGCCTTTTCGTGATCGATTGCTTATTTTTGACACTAGGTGCCTGTCCTCTTTGATTGTTAAACTCACTTTAATAAAAAAAGAGACACCAGTCCTAAAGGCTTTCAGCTGAAAGGGGAGTGTGGTGGGTTAAAGATACCGAGCGTGAAGTACAAAGTCAGCAGAAGCAGCCTGAAACCCGCCCCCGTCCTTGCTGCGGCTGTGGCCTAATCAGTTTATTTCTACCTTGGTTCTGAACATAAAGACAGGATAGTATTACTGGTGAGGAGGATTTCTCAATGGGATGCATGCCAAGGAAGGTGGTATCTGATGGAACGATTCCTCTTTTTCACAAGGCCAAAAATAGTTTCAGTAAATGAGTGTAAAGATGATTCAATGGTCAAGGACTGGAGGAATCCTCCAGAAGTATTGCTGGAACTTGAATGCCTTTTCTTTCAGGCAGAGGCTTTGAAGACTTGATGGTTGTGAACCTGGCAAGGTATAAACCTACAGGAGAGTATGTTACAGTCAGAAGAGTGAACTTGGAGGCCTGCACCAATGAAATGGTCACGTTCTTGCAGGTAACACAAAACCACTAATACCATAATGCAAGTTTAGGAGTGGACAGACAGCAAGAGCAGTGCTCATCGATACTGATTATTTATAGTTCAGTGTATTTACTACATTGAATCAAAATATCTTCTATTTTAGGGGGAACTTCATGTTTCCAAGCTCTTCAACCACCCTAACATCGTGCCATACAAAGCAACTTTCGTAGCTGACAACGAGCTGTGGGTAGTGACATCTTTCATGGCCTATGGTAGGTGGAGAGGGGGTACCTCTGTGACAACCAGGCTCTGAAATGAGATTTAAGAGGAGAAATATCCTTGGTTTTTCCTGACCAATTAAGAGGTGTTTTGTTTCTTTTTAGGTTCTGCAAAAGATTTAATCTGTACTCATTTTATGGATGGGATGAGTGAACTGGCTATTGCCTATATCCTCCAAGGTGTATTGAAAGCACTTGACTACATCCACCATATGGGCTATGTACATAGGTAGGACAAAAAAAAAAGAAAAGGTGATGAGTTTTCCTTCTGTGGGAAGTTCTAAGAAAGATGGATCATGATTGGAGCTGCAGCTCACATTGACAGGCTGACTTGTTCAGGCACTACTGATAGTCTCCAGATTGAGACGGACACAGGTAGCGGTGGGAATTTGCCCTGTTACTGTTGAAGGTCCTGGCTTCATATACTTTAGTCCTGTGTTCCCCCTTGCCAGAGAAACATTCTGTGGGAACCTGGGTGAATAGAGCCCTGATGGTGTTTTAAAAGTGGTTTTGTCCAGCATTCAAGATGGTCCTTGGGAGTCTCAGCCCTGGGCATTGAGCTGTGCTACAGTGCAGGCTTTTGTCCTTGCTGTAGCTCCTCTCCTGAGTTTCTGTTTTGTGCTGCAGCTTCTCATAATCTCTTATTAAATCATTGTCTCCACCCCTTGGCATATTTTTCCTTTTCTCTGATAAACCTTCTGTTGCAAGAGTGAATTTCAGATGCTGAAGTTCTGGCTTATTTCAGATGCTGAAGTTCTAGGTTCTTTTATTGTATGTACTTGATGATCTTGAAGGTCTCTTCTGACGAGAACAATTCTATGAAATCCAGCTTATCTATGCCTGCCTTAAATCCTTTGCAGACTCCTTTCTGCACTTAAGTCTTTCTGGGGATGCTGTTGATGTTTTACTGATGTTTTACTTTCTGTTTTGTTTGGGTTTTTCTCAGGAGCGTTAAAGCCAGCCACATCCTGATCTCTGTCGACGGGAAGGTGTACCTCTCTGGCCTGAGAAGTAACCTAAGCATGATCAACCACGGGCAGCGACTCAAAGTTGTTCATGACTTTCCCAAATACAGCATCAAAGTCTTGCCTTGGCTCAGTCCCGAAGTCTTGCAGCAGGTGTGTTGTAACAAAACCTGCTAGTTTTTAGTGACACGGGTAGTTTTCTGTGTTCTTGTGGCATGGTTGGGGGTGTAGTGAGGGCCACAACAAAAGCCGCGGGGTTACCTGTCTTGTGGTGAGCTCTGTTCTTTTTTTTCTGTCCTTTTTACCTTCAAAGCAGTGACCCCTAGCAAAGGGAAACTTGCATTCCTCTCAAAAGGGGCAATTGCTGGGAAGCCCATGTTACAGCATTGTCTGTTCTTTCCCTCCATAGGAAGGTGCGTGAATCCAAGGAAAAGGAAGGGAAGGGGCCAGAGGAGATGGATTTGGGGTGGGTGCAAGGGTAGAATTTGGTTTATTTGACCAAATTCTTGTGAGTACCTCTACAGATTGTCACGTTAGCGTTAGATGCCAGTTACCCCCAGGCAGATTCCATCCCTTCTGGCTAGCTAATATCAGTTAAATAAATGTTGCCCTTAACTGTGTATTTTAACAAAGAAAAAAAATCCACCACCACAATTAACCCACCTCTGTGTGGGTTGTACTATTTCTGCTCTAATTATTTGGGTTTGCTCTTCTGCATATCCAGTTATGGGCATTGCCCACATTCCACAACATGCAAGTCCACAAGCCTATTTTTTTTCCCCCGTTTTCTTCTAGAATCTCCAGGGTTACGATGCAAAATCTGACATTTACAGCATAGGGATAACGGCCTGCGAGCTGGCGAATGGACATGTACCATTTAAAGACATGCCTTCTACTCAGGTGAGGCTTCAAAGCTGTGCCTTTCTCATCTTTCATCCTGGCACGTGGAGCTGCTTTTGCTGCAGCGGGATGTGAGGACAGAAGGGTGCCGTGCCCGCCTGAATTGCTTTTTCCCTAGAGCTGCAGTGCTTCTGTACTGAACCTCTGGTGCCAGAAGGGTCACAGCCAAATTCTGAGGACATTAGAAATCCACTGAGAACTCTTTAACTGTCTGGTCTTTGCATGTGTGATGTTGCTTATGTCCCTTCTCTTCCAGATGCTTTTGGAAAAGCTGAATGGGACCGTCCCCTGCCTGCTAGACACCACCACGATCCCTGCTGATGAGCTGACTATGAAAACCTCCCGCTCAAGTGCTAACTATGGGATGGGTGAGAGCATGGCCATCAGCAACGTGAGAGCGGCCAACGGAGAGCCGACCCTGCACCCTTACCTTCGCACCTTCTCCACCTACTTCCATAACTTCGTAGAGCAGTGCCTCCAGCGGAACCCAGATTTCAGGTAGAGCTGCACCCCACAGACCTGCGCTGTTCCAGGGCTGATTAAACCCTGAGAGCCAGCAAAGGTCATTCAGGGTTTTCTTTTCCTGGAGCAGAGTGTGAGGGTGTGCTCTGTACACTGGGAAGAGCAGCCCAAGTGTATCAAACGAGAGCAGTGTTACCACTCTGAACAGTCTCTAGAGAAGTATTACTTTGCAGCCTTCTTTAGGGGGTAGAGTGGTGCTACTGTCAGGAAAAGAAATGGAACAACTTGAATTTCTGGTCCCTGTGAGACTGGTTAGCTTGTTTCCATCACTGCACACATCTGCTGTTCAGCCAGCAGAGAAAAACGAAGGGGAGTGATCTACAACTGTAGTTTCCTCCCTAGTGAGCATAAGGTTGTCCTTAGCTGTGACAAACTTCTCCAGTCCACCACACTGTTCAGAAACTCTACCTTGGCCAAATATTGGGGTGTGCAAGTAGGTAACTTGGGCAGAAAAAGGTTGAGCTGCTTTGCATAAAACATCACGTGAACATAAACAGTGCTACAGTGCTACTGGTTACAACAGGGGAGATGTGAGAGAGGCAGGAGTGACTCTGGTCCTTCCTTTATTCTACTACTTGACTTTGAAGGCTGACACATTTTCCTGTGTGCTTACTTTATTCTACCTCCCCGCTACAGGCCAAGCGCAGGTGCTCTGCTTAATCATCCCTTTTTCAAGCAGGTAAGGAACTCATTTCATCTGCAGATAAAGAACAGGGGCTTTTCTGTAGTTGTTTTCTTGCTGAGTCACTGAACCTGAGGGTGGGAATGTCTACTTGTGGAATTTTCTGTGATCTGAAAGGATTCAGTTGGTTTGGTGACCTAATTGTAGTGCTGCTTCGTGAGCCTCACATTATCCTGGGAGGTGGATGGGCTGTTCCCAAAGCATCTCTTCCTTAGGTTAATAGAGGGTGTAAATCTGCCTGTCCTGCATGCCAGGAGTTTTTCACCCGCAATTGAGTACTGGGATGAGACAGTCCTAACTTGGTCCTTACTGGGACCAACCCGAGGTGACTTGTGCAGCACTTAGAGCTGTGTGGCAGGTTGGTGAGCTCCAGCCCTGGCAGGGGAAGAGGCAGAGGCTCTCCTGCCTCTGAAATGATTTGTCTGGCTTGCACTGAGCTGAGGGTTAGGGTGGTGCTGCCCTGAGGGGAGCATCAGGACCACAGCACCCAAGTGCTGCTGGAAAGGCTACACATGAAGCACTCTCACGTTAGAAGGTGCAGTGCACAAGTCCTGCACGTCTCTGGGTGCACAGGATGATGCTGTGTTTGTCTCCTGCCTATAACCACAGGCTGTTCTCATCCATGGGGAAGCATTTCAGCAGCTGAGTTCTCTCTTTTCTGTGCAGATCAAGCGCCGCGCTTCCGAAGCACTCCCTGAACTTCTGCGCCCCGTCACCCCAATCACCAATTTTGAAGGAACGCGGCCCCAGGACCCCAGTGGCATTTTTGGGCTGGTGTCAAACCTGGAGCAGCTGGATGTGGATGACTGGGAATTCTAGAAAAACAGGGACTGGTTCTGGAGGAGCTTTCTGGACATTGTAATTTATTGTTCCTGTTCATAAAAGGTGATGAATGTTACGTGTGGAAGAGTTTACAGGTCCTTGGGAAGGAAATTCAGCTGCCTTTTTACTGAAGGAGGAGACTGGAAACAAAGGGACAAACCTGAGCTTGGAAGGGAACAACCCTGAGGAACTGTGGAGTATTCCAGATGGTGCGGTGCCCAGAGCCCCAGTTCTTGCAGCTGAGCACTGCTAGATCACTTGAATGGCTTGAGTGAGTTTGTTTAGTCTCTGTTTATGTTTTTTCTAAAGATCACTGGCTTCCTCATATCACAGTTGAAGGCTGCACGTCCCTACCCTCTTGGGTTCTTTCTCTTCAAGGGTGCCTTAGAGCGGAGGGGAGGCCGGCAGCTCTTGGTTTGGGCATTCTCCTAGAGCTGGTCAGATTTACTGCTACAGCCTCGTCCCCGGTAAGTTTTGAGAGTGGGGAGAAAAAAGGAATTATGTTCTTAAATTTAGTCACTGCTTTGTAATGGAAAAGGGGAGAGGAAAGACAACCCGCTTCCGTTCCAGGCACACTCATGGCACTGGGCATTCCTCTGCAGCACTGGGTTCTTCCAGTTCTGGAGAGAGCTTTGGCAGGGACTCTTCTCACTTGATGCTGAGCACTCTGAGCTCCAGGGCAGGGCATTCCAGGCTCTCCTCCCATGGCTGCCTTGACCACCTGGGCTGTGTACCAGCTTTTTTATCATCCCCCTCCCCCCCAGCATGTCGAGTTGAGCCTCCCATTAGCTGGGCTGGTTTTACAGCATGTAACACTCACACCAGCTTGTCCTCAGTGACTTGCCCCAGCATGGAGGAAAAGTAACTTGACTTTCATGTTAAATCCTCTTGCTCCCAACTCCTCTTTGAACATCATGTACAGTATTGATCTTAAGCCTTCCACCACCATCACTGTCCTGCCTTCCCTGACTGAACAGCAGGGAAAAGCTTCTTGTGTGGCTCCCCTGGATCCACGGCTGTGACTCTGCCCTGCTGCTGTCACAGCTCTCCCCTGTTCCATGGTGTTTGGTTTTTGGAGGTGTATTTAAGACTTTTTAGTTTGACCCTTCTGAGGACCATGGGTGCTGGATGTCTTTCTACACTTTAACAAAGCACTGAGAATCCAGTCCTGTAGGTGTGGTTGATGGGAGTAGTGGTGCTGGCAACAGGTCCTTCTTGTGTTTATAAACTGTACTTGAACCCAGATCAAGTTTGTTACTCTAGTTTTTTGCCAAAACAAATAAAGTATTTCTGAAGTTGTGTTAAGAAAAAAAAAAAGTCTGCTGTTGCTACAAGATGATGGAGTGGATCCCCACTGCTGACACAGGCTGGCTGTGCATGCTGGTTCTTATTTAATAAGACCCCAACACTTCCCTTATTTAAAAGGCTGCTGCTTGTACCCCAGGAGCTGGCAAGGGCTGGGTGGCATTAGGAGATACCCAGGGGAGGGCAGTTTGCTGCTGTACAGCTCACCCCAGCAGCATCTGGCACTGTCACAACTGCCTTTGTGTTTCAGAAGCTTGCTTACTTCAACTAAAGCAAGAAGCTGCAAACAACTGCTCTTGCTCTTTCCTGAAGGTTTCAGTAGTGTGCACTCATTCTCTCAGAGCTGGGGTGTTGGAAGGGCAGGTTACAAGTGCCAGGCTCACTTCTGCTTCCTCTCCAGGATCAGGTCTCCTGTGGAGACTGGGAAGATGCTGAGGGGCTGGAGCATCTCTGTGCTGGGGACAGGCTGAGAGCCCTGGGGCTGTTCAGCTGGAGAAGAGCAGCCCGAGAGGGGAGCTGAGCAATGCAAAATTCCTTATCCCTCTCCCACAGGCCTGGACAGGGACCAAATCACTGGTGCTTAGAGCAAGAAAAAGCCCAGTACCACTCGGAGCTCAACCCCTTGGGACAGTCAGGGACACACTACAGTGGCTGTGTTGGGAGGCGATTGGTTTCCTCACAGAAGCTGGTAGAGAAACCCAAACTGAATACACCAGCTGTATTACAGCACAGCCCTTGTGCTGGCTTTCTCCTGAGCTAGCACTTTTAGGCTGCTTTCAGCTCACTACCTGCTTGAAGATCATGGACTTACAGAGTTTTATGGCTTTCACAGCAGTAGGCAGCAAACAGGGCAAGTGCAAAGTTAGGAGTGAAAAGGCAGCGCCTTGGTCAAAAGAACAAGTTAGGAGGTAACTGAATGTGCAGCCTTCAACCCCTCCTGCCCCAGGTGTGCTGCTGAGGTCCTGGGGACAGGTGCTCAGCCACCACTCATGGGTCTGACCTTACCTGTTCTGTCTTGTGCCTTCACAGAGCAGCAAACAAGGAGTCCGGCACGCTCAGGACACTGGTTTGGTTGCTGGCTGGCTATGCACGAACTGGCTACAGCTGCTGGCCCCAAGGCAACTGCTGTGAGCTGGTTTTTCCCCCCTATGAAAGCTTTATTCAGCTAGATACAAAACAGGGTGCTCTGCTACTGCGGATCCTCTCGGTGGTCTGAGTGCTGCTGTTCTTCCTCCTCTTCCTCCCCTTTGTGTTTTTCCAATTTTGCCATGAGTTCTGAAAAACAGGAATAGGCAGGATGACACTGCAGGTGCTGAGGCCATCCCACAGCAAAGCTGGGTGTCCCAGTCCTGTACACACCCCTCTCCACAAGAACCAGGGCACCTATCAAAACCCACCTGCCTACACAAAGGCTCAGCTCAGAGCGACCACTGTTTGCTGAGTGCGTGGCATCTGATGTTACAGCCCCTGCTGCCCTGGCATATCCCCCCCTGCCCTCACCACAAGCCACACTCCCTGAGCTCCCCAGCTGGGCAAGCACAGATGCACATTTTGCACCTACAGAGCCACCCAGGCTGTGGTTTAGTGTCTCCTGGCACTCACAGAAGCTCTGCCAGCAGCCAAGAGCTGTGAGCTCCAGGTCAGGACCAGGCCCAACACCAAGAAGATACCTCAGGAGCTGGTGCCTTTGCTGCTCCTGACACTCCCACTGCAATCCCTCTCTCCCAGTGACGCCCGTTACCTTTTGCTGGGTTGAAGACTCCATTGGTTTGCTTGTCACAGACGTAGCAGCGCTGGGATTTGCGGTAGTGTTGGAGGGCACAGCTCTCACAGAAATAGTGCCTACACCTGTATGGAGACACTGATGTCACCGCAAGGCACCAGAAACAACCGCTGCATCCAGGAGTTCGAAATGACTGACCACTGCTCCCCAGGGGATGCCCAAAGGAGCTGTGTGCAGAGTTCCTCCGCATCGCCAGCCCCAGGGAAGGCGTTTCAGCATCGCCTCCTGGACCTGGAAGGATGGCACGGAGGCACCGGTGAGCTCTGCCAGGCTCCAGGGTACCCAGCGAGACAGGCAGCAGTGTGGGAGAGGGCTGGCAGTGTGTGATGCCCACACTGTCCCCCAGCCCCGTGCTCCTGGCTTACCCATCCTTCTGGTTCTCTGCTCACGTGTCCAGGAGGAATGGGGGTGTGAAAGCAACACCTCAAGTTTAAGGGTAAAGATGATGTAATGAGGCAGTATTTGTAGAAATCAAGATTTATGAACAACAAAGGCTTGAGGTCCCCTCCAAGGAGATGTTCCAGATGCAGTTATGAGACTCCCTGGTTATCAGAGGATTTCCCCACCCACCAGGGCAGAAAAGCAGCAGGTTCCACCCCCCCAGCCTGTGGGCAGCGTTTGGATTGGCCTCGACCGTGGACGACTACTGAACTGGACTGACAGACAATACTTGGATCCTTGTGCCAAACCAGCACTTACTTGGTGACCACAGGGTTCTTGAAGGAGCTTCTGCAGATGAAGCATTTGAAAGGCATGTCATCCTCGTCACTGCTCACCTCATAGTTTTCCTCATCTACAGAAGAGAAAGTTAACCAGAGTGGAGCAAGAGCAGGCACAGCCAGACCAGCCTGTGCGTGGGGCATGAAGTATTAAATGTGGAGCGTGCACAGCGGGTGGGATTGAATCTCTGCTGGAAACAATAGAGCTCTGGCATCTGGGTGTTGCTGATGTCAGAAACACATGTGGGACTGGGATATAATTAGGTCTAATGAGCCAGCGTGCTTGTTGCTCATCTCACAAGAGCAAATTCTTTTTCACCTCACCCACTCGCTGCTATAAAGAGACAAATGCTCCAGCCCCCTCCTAGTTCTTAGATTCTCTTTCAAATCAGCTGCCACCAAACTCTCGCTCCAGCTGTCCCCACACTGCACAGCAGCTCATGAGGAACACTCACGAGCCTTGGGCCACAGCTACAGACACTGCGAGTGAAAAACAGAGATGTGGCACAGCATGGAACTATCCCATCTCCCGGGCATCTGGGGGGCAGGAGATGGTCACTTCTCCCCAGAGCTCACTGCTGGGCCCCACACAGCAGCAGTGCTACCCATTCAGAGAGCCAGAGGAGGTCACTGTCTCTGGTGGCAGTCAGCAGTTATCTGGAAGCAGCAGATTTGCTCAGCCCTGGCAGTGCTTCCTGGCCCTAAGGTTACCCTGCAGCAGGCAGTTCCACTGCTCTAGAATAAAAAAAAAATCCTTTCCGCCTGCTATTAAATCAACCCACAGCCCAGGACCCGTTTCATTCTTAGCGAGCCAACATCCTAAAGTCAGGTTTGCTTTAGGGCACAAGGAAAGGCAGGACCCGGTGGTGGCAGCATCCCCCATTAGCGCGGGGCGGTGCCGTACCATTGACTCCGTACCGGCCTTCATCCAGCTCCCGTTCGATCTGCCAGCCGTGCTTGTAGTCTGAGCGGTCGTGGAGGAATTTGCAGCTGTCTGCGAGCACAAAGGAAGAGGAATTAGTGGCCGGGCTGCGCGGGGTCAAGTGTTAACAGGACACCTCATCCAGGAGCAGCCTGAGCTTTGCCCAGAGCAAGGGGAAATCCTGTTGCTCCCCGGCCTGCCCACGCTCCAGAGCGGCACGGAGCTGCTGGAGCAGGCAGAGGATCCCTCACGGGGCAGACGGGCCGTGAGGATCGTGCTCCGTGTGCCATGGTGACCGTTCCAGCATCGACACACGTGGGGAGCAGGGTAAAGAAAGGGAAACCCCATCCCTCGCACGGCCTCAGCGGACAGAATCCCTGTGGGAATGCGGGTCACTGGAAGATCCCAGGGGACCCTCCCAGGGCTCTTGTAACCCTTGGTTAGAGGCCATCAGCTTTCAGAAGGGCTGACACAAATGGCAAGAACATCACCTAAACCAACTCTGCAGCAGCATCACATCCCAGCTCCGCAGACAAGTGTCTGTAGATCAGTGAGAGCACTTCTTAGCACCACAAACACGGGGTCCCCAGCTGGACCCACATCTGGCACAGCATGTGTTCAGCTGCAGGCAGGAGCCACTCACCTCCGAAGCCACAGAACCCAGTTTCTTTGTAGTCCTTGCAGATGTCGGGCTGATAGTCCCATCGCACGGTGGCCCGCAAGTGCTCCGGAGCACGGATGGGTCCTTTCCTGAAAGGGTGGGAGAAGGCTCAGGCTGCAGAGCTGTCGTGGAGAAGGCCACTGGGGGTGCCTTTGGGAACCGTGCCTGAGCTCCGCTGCAGTCCCAGTCCTCTGAGGCTCCACCCAACCCACCTGACCATTCCTGAAGAGGCATTTCCCATCGATGTGTCCTTGGGCTTCACGTACTTCTGGTAGTTGTTAATGCCACGGTAAATTTTATCATCTTCCTTTCCTCTCAGCTCCTAAGAAAGCAAGAGGAAAAGTGATTAAGGACCAGGAAAGATTCATGACACAGATTAGCTTTTGCCACTCTGACACCAGTCTCCCTTCCCAGCCCTGCTCTCCTCAATACCAATATGCCAATAAAGCCAGAAAATCCCCCTATTTGCAAGGGTTATGCTCTTGGCTTCCCAAATCTCCAAGAAGGAAGAGACTCAAATGCTTCCTGGTGTGCAGAAGGGGATGAGCAGAGCACATGTGCTCCTGCTGCAGAGCACCAGCTCTTCCAGAGCAAGGCTGTCTCACCTCCTGGATCTTCTGGCTGCGCTCGAAGATGGCCTGGGCATCTTTCTCCTTCTCCGTGTCCAGTTCATACACTGCCGTGGCTCCCATGTCTTCTGGGCCAACGGGTTTCTGAAAAGCAACAAAGAACTTGTGACAACGGCGAAGAGGAAAAGCAGACAAGAGAGAGCGAGCTCCTTGGCTTCCTGAGGAGTTGGCCACAGAGCAAGTACTGGACATGACCTGCTTGACCTTCCACCAGTTTCTACCTCTCCCTGCCAGGGAGAAATTCCACGGGCTGGATCCAGCCCAGTGCTGGCAGAGGCCAGAATTTCCCACTGCTCCCAAGCTTTAGCATCCAGATTCAGGACACACTTGTCCTCACTTTACTCCTTCACACCCAGCTTAGCTGGAAGCTGAACTCAGGTCTCTCATGCCCAACACTTCAGTCACGAGAGCATCCCACCTACACGCACAATGTTACATCTGAACTTTCAACCCGGCTGTGGGTGGCTTAAATTCAGTTTTAATACAGCAAACCGGTTTAGATTCCTCTTTAATGGACAGAGCAGAGACCTATTCCTAGGTTTTATCAGATCTTCAGGAACAGCTGCACAGAAACCGAAGAATAATTACAGCCAGCCGCTATTAAAACCAAATCCAACTTGGGTGCCAAAAGCTCCTGGAGCCAAAAGCTGTTGATTCCTTCTGCTCCCTCCCCCATCTCCAGCCAGGAGAGCTACCAACATGCTGCCCCCTTGGCAACAGCCAAAGCAGTGAATAGTCACAGCACCAGGTTATATTCGTATTAATCTCTAATGTGACAAGGAGACCCCAGCCTGACCCTGCAGCTTGGACCAGGTATTATTCCCATTTTATACAGAGGCACAGACAGTAAGGAAATAGGTCTGAAGAGGAGCATGTGTTGGTAACTGCTTTTAATCCTACTATCCTGCCCAGGCTCGTGCTAGTGGGCAAAGCTTCACTGGATCAAGAGGTAAGTTAAGAAAAACATTCTACTGGGAAAACCAATTTGAGCTGTGCCCAAACCTTCACAGCTGATTTCTCTCCACTCCAGAGGTTAACAGGGCACCCAGGACACCCCACTCAGCAACTCCAAGAAAACAACAACCTCTCTCTGTAGCTCTTTACTCCATCACAAGGACAGAGTTGGGAGCACCTTCTAAGGCACCTTTAATTCCTTGTGAAGGAAAATGGTCTAAAACCAAACACTTGAACTCATCAGCAGGGGACTGTGATACAAGTGCTCCCTCTCCTGAAAATTTTGTGCGATGCTGGGCAAGTCCAGTGGCATCTTGGGGTTTTAATTCCCACCTCTAAGAGGGGAAGGCCAACCTCAGATGGCCTCCTGAGGATGCACAGAGGTATCAGAAGAATAAACCTATCACAAGGTGCTTGTCTATTAAGAGAGAAGGGACAGGGAGGTGCATCTATAGATAAAAAAGCAGTGGCTGACCCTATGTTTGAAGAGGCAAATTCTATCTGCCAGTCGCACTTGAGCTCACGCCCCAGAACTACATCCTCTCCCAGTCCTTACCGCCGACCTTGTCGATTTGTAAGTCACTCCGATCTCCTTTGATGGATCCTCATCATCACTGCTGCTCACTGCATATGAGGTCTTCTCCTTGGTGCACCTCCTGGTCTGAGGAGCAAGGAGACAGTGGGTATGAAGGACAGAAGCTCCAACCCCACGTCTAGCTTCTGCTTAGCAGGCCGCTGCGGATGCACCTCGGACGGAGCAGGGCCCAGCCGTGGCTCCCTTACCTTCTGGATCATGGGGTTGGGGGTCTCCCGCCGCCGCTCCTTCCGCACCACCGTGTTGGCCTCCTCACCGCTGCTCTCTGGGGGTAGAGCCCAGGGGTGAGGGGGTGCTCGGGGCACGGCCCCGGTGCAGGCTGTGCCGGCTGCCTCCCCGCTCTGCCGGCTGGGGCACCCCACGGAAAGGCGCGGGAGGCCGGCGGCCTCACATCCCCCCCTCCGTGTGGCGGCAGCGCTGCGGGGGGCACCGGGCCCTCCTCCTCCTCCTCCTCCTCCTCGCCAGACTACGGCACCCGCCCGTCTCCCAGCGCCCTGCCGGAGTGCTCCGCGAACCCCCGCCGGCCCTCACCCTGCTCCTGGTCACTGCTGGGCCGCTTACGCCGGCCCCTGCCAGCCGCCGGGCCCCGCTTCTTGAAAACGAAGCTGCAGACCGAGCCCTCCTCCGCCATCTTGCACCGCCCACCACCGCCAGCGGCTAGAGCGGCACCGGGGGCGGGTTGTCCCCGTGCGTAGCAGAGCGCCCCCTGCTGGCCCGGAGGACTAACGGCCCCGAGCGGAGGGGCGGGGCGGCGCGGGAGCGGGAGGGCGCCCCCTGCCGGCGGGGGGGAGGGAGCTGGCGGGGCCG
>WTSP01022293.1:0-26507 GCA_025331215.1 Actenoides lindsayi | reverse complement strand
TCAACACCCTCCAGCTCCCAGTACTGCAGCATAAGGGCTGGATGGGGAAAAGCAGCTCAGCCAGACCCATTACAGGTCTGCAAGCTGGGAAGGAGAAAACAACTCTTCTAAGTTGATGTTCTGACAGGTAAAGACACTGAAAACCTTCAGCTTGTGTCCTGTCTACATATTCTATGTTGTTTATTTACTGGAGTTATGACTGTGAATTTACAAGAACTTTGTGCATGGTGATTTGTTCTGATTTCAGAGGCTACACAAACATTTTGAGAAATATTTTGTTGGCTCTGTATGAGGAGGCTTCTCATAAAACATAATGACCGATTACAATATATAGCTCTATTTATTGATAGTGAAATGCTAGAAGTATCGGGTGAGCTCAGGATGGTTTACTTGGTTCTGTACAAAGCAAAAAACAATCTATACACATCAGAAAATCAAAAGATTGGAGAAAAGAGGTATGACTACCTTTTTGTAGCTCAGAATCTGAAGGTTATTGATATTGAGCAGCCCAATATCACACAGAAAGTCTGTGAAAGGGTTGAATGTTTGAAACTTTAGTCCTCGTTCAGTTTCTTAACCACAACACAGACCTTTTTCAGACCAGCTCAGGATGGCCTAGGTCCATTTTGGCTGAGCAACATTAACCATATCACATTCCATTGTAAAATAGACATGTAAAACAATTTAGAAAGGTCCTTTTTTATGACTACGGCTAATTTACTCAAATTCTGTGAGAAAGTATCATGATATAGGTGGGGATTTGCCTCTTTTTTTTAACTGCATTTGTTTACATTGCTCCAGTGGTAAAGAGGGATGTTGTAAATGCAACTTTGAGAAAGAAGCCTGAGTTATGCATCCCCAAAGCACTCCATTTGCATAGTTTTAGAAAGGGGATATATTTGGCAGGCATTCTCTTTATTCAACCATGGGTTTGGCACATGCCAGAGTATAGAGACTGAGTGAGCATCATGCAGCAATTTAAACTGAGAAAACAGATGTGGTTTTGCATTTTGGTATGTGTGGAGTCTCAGGCTACCATGAAAATATCTTTGGCTAATCAGCACACTCAAACTGCATAGTTCACATGTCAATACCTTAGAGTTATGCTACAAAAATAAATATTTTACAAGATTTTTATTTTTTGTTCATTTAGACATGCTGCTCCAAATTAACTCAGTTTCATGGATAATTATAACTGAATTTATGAGGATTCATTTTATTTCACATAATCATCCAGAAATTTGGGTCCTTATATACATTATTGAGATCCTTGCATCAACAAAATGGAAATGAGAGAGGGTGACATGACAAGATTTTTGGTAATAATTCCATATGAGTAGACTTAACTCAGAAGAAAGAATTTTTCTTCTGGTATTTCAGCATTTCTAATTCTGAATGAGAGCCTACACAATGTGCAAAAACTATAGAAACAGTGAGATAGTTAAGCAGTGTTGAACACAGCAAAAAATATTTGCTTAGAAATCAGTTCAAATATAGACTAAAGAACTGATGATTGGAGTGCAAAATTAACATAGGGGATTTAAGACCTGGTCCCATATCACTGACCGAATTCCCTTGATTTACATCCATGTCACTTCAAGTCAATAGAAGATAATTCATTTTTTGTATGAGGATGAGTATGAAACCCTGAATAATGTCTGGAATGTGTTTTTTGCTGATTTTTCTCTGAATTAGATGGGGAAACTTTCAAAATCTGCCTGGATGTGTTCCTGTGCGGCCTGTCCTAGGTAAACCTGTTTTGGCAGGGAGGTTGGACTAGATGATCTCAAGAGGTCCTTTCCAACCCCTAACATTCTGTGATTCAGTGAAGACAGTGATTTCTGCATTGTTATACAATCTCTTAGGAGCTCATGTTAAATGTTAAATGGACTGCTTTCAAGTTGTTCAAGGAGGAAGTTAGGGCAATTAAATCATGATTTCTATGTAATTATGGAAAACACACACATCTGTACTTTAAGAAAGATATTGGTATGCTAGGTTCTTTACAAGATTGTATGGAAACTACTGCTAACATGTCCACAGCACTAAATTTTCAACTGAAAAAGTGATTGTAGATTGCTTCAGGGCAATCTGCAAACAAGACTTAAAAAGAAAGAGGGAAACTAGCTGTACTGTTACTTGCTGGCCAAGTAAAATTCATTCATCCACAACGGCTGTCGGGCATGGCTACAGTTGTGACCATTTCTTCTTTAGTTCTTACATTAATCAATCTGTTTTCCCACAGAAAGTTTTTCATATATGGTTCTAATTTATAAATGTGGTCCTAAAGGAATTAATTAAGATTGTTTTTAATATCATCTGTTATTAGAAGGGAGTTAATTCTTCATAACCATATATGTACAAATTTGACCTTTTTGGTCTCTTCTGAAAATGTCTGCAATGAGACCGCAGGCTTTCAAAAAAACTGTCAATGAAATGTTTTAGCAGTTCATTTTGCCTATTTCTGACATTTAGAAAGTAGATTTCAATAGATGTAACAAATGTAACTGTCCATCACAACTGGCTACTTCATCTCCAGTGAGGGCCAGGTTTAACAATGACAGTTCAGGGAAATGTATGTACAGGTCCATCTATTTCTGCAGACCGTGTAAGAAAGTGCTTCTGGGATGTCCTGATCACTGACAGGATCCTGGATAAAGGCTTCATTCATCTCTTCTACTTCAAGAACCCCTTGAAACTTGATTTAAACTTTGTTTCTCCCCACATATCAAGTATGGAGATGTCATTCATTTGCTTCCAAATAAATACATGTTAGGGTGTCTGAAGTGGCTTCTACCAATGGCATAACAAGCAACCTTGTGCTCCAAAAATGGCATAAATAGAAAAATCATTTAACAACTATGTTAAACTCACTTTTTTTCTTGTAACTCGGTTTCTTAAGTCATCAACTTTAAGTGACTAAAGACTGACAATATGTGTGCTCTTTTTGCAGGGACCAAAAGAGTAGGGGAAAGCTGTCCTTTGATTTTAGTTCATATTCAGACAACAGCCTGGGTTAATAATTTAAAGGTAGGAAGTTAATTTATGCATCCCTGAAATCCTCCTTTTGTGCAGTTTTAGAAAATGCATACATGTGACAGGATATCTCATTGTTCTCGGGATGTGTTATCATGTATATATGGAGTAGCTTTAGTGCGATATGAAATGCAAATTTGCCTCACTTTGTTCTTGCCACTTTTATGAATATTAAAAATATGGATAAAATAATTCTGAACCCTTTTGGAAAAGGTCTTCAGCTCCTAATTTCTACGCTATGAAGTTTTTTATATTGATGCAACAGAAAAAAAAAATCGAAATTTTTACCAGCTTATATTGACAGGAAGGTAAGAAATTTAATTGAAAATTTGCATTTTGAGTGTACTCTGAGTGGAACTTTATGATGGCATAAAACTCTGGTGCCAATGAATAGCACAACAGTCTCTCAAGCCAAAACAATATAGTTCATTCATGTTAAGACAAACAAAATATAGTCAGGTAATTTTAGACCAACACTAACCTCCTTTATTACCAGGCTTGTAACAGAGAAGGGGTTAGAGGTAATCCTAGACAGATAGGCAGTTAGCATCACACAGGGTACCACCAATGCCATCGTTCTAAGTGCTATAAGACTATATCCTTCATAACACTAGTTCATCTTGATCTTCCCTGCTGAGTGGATTGACTCAATGAGAAGCTTTTATGTATCGCAGTTTCCACTCTCACTAGCAGATTCCTAGTTGTAAGGATGACTTTAAGGCTTACACAGCATGTCACATTTAACATTAAGTACTACCTTTGTAAGCTATTCCTGATTATACATATATATGCTGAGTCATGCTCCAGAAATTAAAACTATGTTAAATCAACAGAATAGACTTGTTTAAATTATTATGGTAGACCAGAAGGCCATATAATTATTTTTGCATATGATTCTTTAACGTAAAAATAAAAAACTAGAGACTTTGCTTCCCCAGCGTTCATTGATATTATAGCTGTGCATTAAGTGCACACTCAAATACTTCACATTGCAAGACAAAGAATTATGGTGCAAGTACTAGAACAAAATTACTGGAAGCTCTGAAAGATGATAAATTGGTCCACTAATAGCAATGTAGCTAGGAATGTGTAGACATAGAATAATTATTTGTCTTATTTGTTTAGATTATTCAAATAATAGCATGAGTAATAGTCACAGCTTGGGCTGGGGTTCTTCTCTACTTTAACTCATCTGAAAGCTGGACTTGTTTCAAGAATTAACAATCTTTTCTTCCATGTGGTTTTTAGGCTGCAGTTATAAAGCTCTTCATCAGCATGTAGTGACTTTGCTCATTTCTTTGACAAAAGGCTGATAATCTGCACTAATGGCTTTGGCTGACTCATATATTTAGTTCCCAACTGACTTTAACTGACACACTGAGGAATATTTGCAATACAGAAACAATGGTTGATCACGGACGGAGACAGACAAGCATGCTGGGTGAAATTCTGCATATGCATTACTTCCATTAGAGTTTGTTTATTTCTGAGATTGGACTGCTTTTATATTACATTCTCTTTTCTGCTAACATAAATTTTCAGGTCCTAAGCTGCTATCCCTGCAGTTAGAAGCTCCTCTCCAGACAGGTAGCTCTTTCTATTATGTCTTCTCAGATGTCATTTCCATTGAGTATGAACAGATTCTTATCCCTAAAGAAGAAGGTATGAGAAGTAAAAAAAAATTCTTAATTTTCCTTTGAAAATCATTCATATCCAGTACCTGGAATCATAAACACTTGGCTAGTAACTCACTTCATGAGCAAAGAGAGGACCATTTCCAGTTTGGACAGGGATTTTTTTTATGTTTTGATTTTGACATAGTGCTCTCTGGGGTAGTTCGGTTCTGAGCTTCTCTGACATAGTAAACAATTGCAAAAGCTCATGCAATCAGAATATCACGTCCACATCAATTCCCGTGTAAAGCAACCATTTTCAACAACAACAACAACAACATGTGAACTGCACACCACCTTTTATTCCATGTATCAATATAATACATATCCTGAGACATAAAGATAAGTTTTGTACAGAAGAACTTACAAATAGTGTAATCCTTTAGAGAGGTGGTAATTATAGGTGCCAAAGAATAGGCTAGGGTTAAATGAACAGTGATCTAAGATGCATTTACACATAAATTCACAAGGATAAATATTGGCTGAAACTAGGCCTAGTACATGGGCTCTCCTTGAGCAAAAGAGTTGGAGGTTGAGAGATACGTTTTTCTACTATTTTAGGTAACCTCTAAAATAAAATTTGACAATAATAAAACTCAAATATAAAAATAAATTATAAATTCAAGGTAAAAATTCAGCAATCCAAAGTTTGAAAACAAAGTGTTTGGCTTCCACCGGCAATTAGAAATTATTTCCAGGGAAAAGGGGCACACATATAAGTCAGCAAAGGTTTTGAGTCAAAAGGATCTTACCTGTGCAAAAATTAAAACTTCTACTTAAATATTGTGTTAGGCAAATATATCCCTTCTCTTTCTCAACAGGATCTCCACAAGCATGTACGAGGAGACTGGTTTTGCTTTGTAGAGATCACATGACATGAAAAATTTTCTATAGCCAAGAGAAATTACTATTGGAGTTTTGCAGGACAAGTGTCTCAAAAGCATTTATATGTGACCATTCCTAAACAAAGTCATAAAAGTCACTATGTGAAAGATCTTTTCCTGTTTAAAATCAAATTTCTTTCCTGGAGAAAGCTATATGGTTTTTCACATACACGAGATTCACGCAGGTGATTTAGCTTGACTAGTTTATTGACAGGTGATTTTGAGGAACAGTACACTTAATAAAGGAAGAAAACATTAAAGAATTCCCACCTGGAAATAACTACCTATCTTAATAAGGTAGCTTTACATAAAAATCCGAAGTCTTTTGGTATTAATGCAGTCTGTTCACTTTCCATTTCATTTTGAGCTCCCTCTACTACATGAGTTGAATCAAAAGTCTGAGAACTTCAGTATGGGCAACTGAAAAAGAAATTGATAAAAAAGTAAAATGCTAGTAATTGAGGTGGTTCTGAAAACTGTCTATCTCCCTGCCTTGTCAGGAGTTGATTGGAAAGACTGGAAGACAACCTCTCTTTTTCATTAAAAAAAAACAGAGAAGGAAAGAAAAATACTCTGAACCTCTGTGGCTGCAGAGATAAATGCATGCAAATATTCACAGAGTTATAAAATATGTGTAATGTTACATATCAGTTTGAAGTGGTGCAGTGGTATTGTATAGACTGAGACATAAACCTGTCAATTCAAGTTTTATTGCTAGGAGTGCCAGATGCAGTGTCCAGAAGCTAAAACATACTAGCCTTTGCCACCAGCCCAAGAGGACACATCAGGGCTTTTCTCTGCTGCTTTCACAGTTTTCACACTTGATAGACTCATGTTCCCACAGTGTAAGTGCCATGGCCTCCCTCTGTGAGTTTTTTTGTTTTTGATAAAGATAGTATTGTGCATAAGAACGTTTATGTTTATTAAGAGTTCCCATATCAACTGTAAGAAACTCCTTAGGTGCTGACCTAAACCAGATGCTGTGAGTACTCATTTTTTCTACCTTTTAAAAGTTTTAACGGTTTTTGTATTTTAGTTTTACTAGTCACTTAGCCGCCTCATTATATTCTGCTTCTCTCTCAGCTGCCTACAGGAGAGACATGGACGGATAACCTTTCCCTTTCTTTCCAAAGGCAAATTAAAAGAAAACCAGGAAAATTTACATACCGTGGTGTGACAGTGGACATTCCCCTGCTTTGTCAAGACCTGTGAACTCTGTTTCAAACATTGTACACGAGCACTGTGTTCTGACTGCCTGCCTTCTCTTTGGGGAGGTGTAGTGATCACTGGTTCCTTGGGTGACACCACTGAAATGGCCATGAACAAGGCTGATAGCATGACCTGGGACCCAGAAAGGTGTCCGAATGTATAAAGATCTCAGGATGAAAATAAATTGAAGATAGATTAATCTTCACTATCTTTCAAAAGACAGTTATGGAAAAGAAATCAAGTTATATTGCAAGAAGACTGCAAATCTGGAAGGCCTGTAACCTAGATTCCTGACACCATTAAATATTACTCTGTGTTTTTATCACTTCTCCACAATGTTTCCTTTCAGTCATGGAAAATACAACTAAATAAAAAGCACATGGTGGGATTTTAAAAAGCATTCCTGTTTTTTTGAGATTCTCAGCTAAAAGTTACATTGACAACTGGCTGATAAAGTTTGACATGCCATAACTCAGTCTTTTTGAGTCACGGAAACTCCACAGGAGTTATCCTCCCATCAAAAAAGGGTATTGCATCTATTACAGAAAAGGAGAACAAAACAAAGCCTGTATAGACACTCTCAAATCTGCCAGGCCATGAGAATTTCTCTTCCCCTCAATGACACTTTGCTGCAACTGTGGGCAGCAGATTGTGTTTGGATTGTCAGGGAAACAGTCGGGCCATTATTGTTGTTGTTTAATTTTTGGTGGTTGAGGGTTTTTTTCCCCTCCTAGCCAAAGTATTAAAAAAAAAAAAAAAAAAAGAGGGGAAAAAAAAAAAAGTAGTTGATTTCTTCAACAAGCAGCTGCAATGACAGATGGCTGATGAATGCACTACCAGCAGTTCCAATGGAACTCGACTCCGTGGGAGTCGGGGCACTGCGCACCTTCCAAAGGGCGCCACGGTAGTCGCTTGGGAAGGGGAGTGAGAGTCGGAATTTCTAACCATGGTGAAAATGTACTGAAGGAAGAGAACATGATGACAAGGGGTGAGAAAGGGAAGGGAGTGATTGAGATCCATCCAGCTGAGTCTTTATCCCCAAGGATGAATTAAGATGAAATAGGGGCCTGGAGCCATAAAAACTTCAGAAGTACTTTAAACATAATGCCTCCTCTGCTAAAAATTATCATCTTAGCCTCCTGCTTGCCATTAGGCTTTGCTGATCTTTCTTCCCTAGCCCCTATACAGACTCCTCCTCTCTATTCTTTCTATACGCTTTTTCCCTCTGTTTCCCATTCCTCCTTTCCCCATAGCTATCTCTTCCTAGCCTCATGACTGTGTGTGATTGCAAAGGAAATAGTTAGGCTGTTGCTGCTTCCTGATACCTGTCAGATGTCCCCCATGTGCCTGGCAATCCTTGATCAGCCCTGACAGCTGATCTACTGCATAGTATCTTCCTTACCTCATAGTGCTCAGACTTGAAAAAATTGTTTGTCCTGGGCAGTTGTTATCTCTTTCTCCAAAGGTGCCCAATTTAAATAGTTAGTCAGCAAAATCTATGACCTTCTTTCTATCGGGACCCCTGTTCCAGGTATGCTAGTTTCTACTCTTCCTGCCTGTGAGTTTTAGCTCCCTGTGGAAGCAGAAACATAACAGGGAAGGAGCACAAGCCCCATTCTCTGAAAGGAGTCCACAGGCAAATACAAGTAGACAATTTCCTGCATCAAGTAGAATGTCATAACCTGCAAGACCCCCAGACTGTCATGATCCTCAGGACAGTGTCATTCCTGTATGAAGAATGAAGTAAAAAGGAAAGAACTGGTGGCAGCTGGAAAAGCTGTAGAGGTTTGCAACTGGGCAGTGAGTAAATGAGGAACAAAACTCCTTGTGCAGCAAATGTACTGTGTAAACATAAACAATAGCAACAAGAAAGACACATATTCCAAATCCACCTCCAGTGAGAATCAATTATGTTATATCCAATGAATGAGGGGAGGGATCTAGTGTGAGAGAATGGGGATCCATTATTATTTTCAAGTCAAGTCAACCAGCCAAGTCTGCAAACAAAAGCATTTTCTGTCTTTTTCTCTGTCTTGTAGATGACCTCCCCCTGTCTCTCTTCCTTGGCATATTTCCCACAGTTCCCCCGCCCAGCAGTAGTTATATACATCTGAATAACACTGCAGTTAAAACGCTAAAAGAATTATTTTCCTATGGTTTCTAAATGTCTTTTCTATTTACTTGTATTTGTAATCCTGGCATAAGCAGTGCTTATCAAGGGATGTTCTACATCAGACAACTCAGGTGTGAGACTGTCTACATGTGTGTGTGTTTGTGAGTGCTCATGTGTATGTGAAAATATGTGACTAAGCAGGCAAGAAAATACTGCTGCAGATCATTAATGAAATAATGATAGGTACTGCTTTTATACCTGTGGTGGTAAAAAGAAAGGAAAGTTTTTGTTCTTCTACCTGCACATCACTAACTAGTGCTAACACACACACAGAGGGTTTTTTCTGTATCCCCAAAACTACAAAGTGGGAAATGAAAAGGGGAGGAGGAGAAATTGCTGGAAATGATTGTCTCTTAGGGTGTTCTCTAATAATGAGAAAGCAGCTCTGCTTTGAACTCTAGATTCTTTGCAAGAGAACAAAAACCTTAAAGCATTTTGCTACCTTTAATTGTATTACTCTTCTAGTAATCAATAAAGATAAAAAAGGACCATTCTATGTACAATATGAAATCACACAGGGTCTGACTATGTGGAGATAGATTCCACTTATCTGTCTCTAGGGGTAGCTTCTCTTGTAGTAGAAAACTCAATTTTTATTTGGATTTTAAAAATGTTTCAAATTATCCAGTCAATGCTACATGCATATTAAAAGATTTATTACCAAATATTCTCATCTTGATGTACTGGATCTATGCACCCAATTCCCACTAATGTTAATAGAACTGCATCAGTAAATCCCTGCACATCAAAGCGAGACAGTACCCATAAGTACTGCAAATACATAGGTAGCTGGATAAATAGCTCAAAGATTAACCACTTCTGGTATTACTGGGTTTTTTTTTTTTTGTCTTTGTGTAAACATTGATCTCATCTTTCTAAGGGTTCCATATGCAACATAAGAAACTAAATGCATCCGGGCCAAGATCCCCCACACTTCAGCGTGGGCAAGTGGCATCACCCACTCTAATTGAAGGAGAGAGGGAGAGGGGTGCCTCCACAGAGTGACTCAGATTTTAGGTGGGCTGAATCATCCCTGAAGACGCCTTTTCCTTTCCACTGACTATTAACTGGGGGTGTATAAAGAGCCATTAATTTAAGTACCTGAAGGGAGATGATAGGTTACATCAGGCCTTAAAGTATTAAACCTCCATTCCTATTCTCTGGAAGGGGGTGATTTGAAGGCTTCTCCTTAGGGAATAGACTGCTCACTGTCTTCTGGGGTGCCTATTAGCCTTTCCTGTCAAAGGTGGGAAGAGATACAGAGAAAGGGCAACCATCCCATCTCTCTCATTCACACCGATACTAAAAAAACCACATACATACCTCAGAGCCAAGATTTTCAAACATGGGTTCCTAAAGTTTAAATATTAAATCCCTCGGTTGAATTCATAAAAAGCAGCTTGGATTTCACTGCTCCAGAACTTGAGTTTGGTTTAATTATCTAACCTTAGGCATGTTTGGATAACATTTTAAAATTAAGAGAAAACCAGTGTATTATTATTATTATTAATATTATTAATAGCTCTATTAATTAAAATCCTTACATATATGCCAATGTAAACTGTAATTAAAGTAAATTAAATATGCTAACAACAAAGATATATAAACAGCACATATTGTGTTAGAATTCAAAGCAAACAAATGCATGTTTTAAAGTTAAAAAAAAGGATGAGGTAGAAAAAGTAATTACAGTGAGGCCAATAACCACATTAATAGTTAGAAGAGAATACAACAGCAATGAAATTACAAAGAGTGCATACTCTGCTGAAAGATGGGTGGGGCAATTATAATGTAGACAGGCTAATAAATGAAAATTAACAATGGCTCTTCTGAAACTTCCGTTTTTTATACCTAGATTTGCAAGTGCCTTACAAAGGAAGCATCATTAGCCCCATTAGGCAGAGGAAGGAGGAAGAGGCACACAGTAAGTACAGTGGCCAGAGTCACCCAATGGATGGCCACACAAACAAGTTACCACAAGTTAAATTATAGATTAACAGAGTCAGCCGCTCTGCTCTCACTTTCTGTTTGCCTGCTTTTAATATGTGGTAAATAAAACCCAGCTTACCTCAGGTCTAATGAGAGGACAGAGCCCCCTTTATGGCTGCAGGAGATAAAAAGTGAGTACCTGGTACCGTATAGACACACTGGCTACCTTGCTCTGATGCCATCTCCACCAAAATCCTGGCTAGTCTGTATTTGTGAGATGGCAGCGATCATGTCGTGAAGCTCTGCTAAAGTTGGGATGAGTGTGATACATAAATGAAAAGAGTTGACAGGAAAGGAATGATACAGGGGGTGAGATACTTTGTGCAGTTCAGTGCAGAAAAGTCAAAATCTGGTGCAGATCTGTGATGTGACAGTAGGGTTCCAGGAAAAGCAGGTGGTGTGGGAACGCAGCTCCCCATTAGGACAGGGCTCAGAGAGAACGGGATCAGTCATAGCCAGAACCTGCATTATTTAAGGATTTAAAATCCAAAAAGACCAACTTAAAATCAATCTGCCACTTCGGAGGCAGGCAGTGTGAAGAATGCAGCGTGGTGTAATGCGTTCCTGCTGGCTCACAGGGCTGAGCACACGTGCTGCTGCTCTCAGAGAGAGCAGGAAGCAGCGCTGAGCAGCCTGGCTCTAAGCTCTGTTAAGAGGGTATTACAATAATTGAGCTTTCTGGTAACAAGGTCTGTGTTGCTATATTTGTGATAGGCATGGGATAAACTAAGCGTGCAGCCGGTGCGTGCGGCATAACTGGAGGAGGGGGGGTGGAAATCTTTGACACCAGAATTGGAAACCTGGCTTCAACTTAAGCAATGGCAAAACTCCATTAACTTCTGTTTAAGCCTGTGCTTGCCAGGTACTTTTCCAGGAGCACTGTGGCCTAACACAGTACCAATGTGCACCCAGCTCACAATCCCTGAAACACAATTCTTCAAAGTGCAGGGAACATAACAGAAATAATTCCAGCTAGTGCCCAACACCTGCTTTTACCAGCTCAGAGAAGAAATGTCTCCAGCTGCATGAGGACACTCCTCTTTTCATCTGTAGTTGAAATAGAAATCAGGATGTTTATGGCATGAGATTATATATAAATTTCACTAAGGTATTTGATCTTTTTTTTTTTTTTTTTTCATCTATTTTGATCTGTCCCTAACTTACTGCATTTCTCACATTGGAAAATACGGGAAAGGATCTGGCATAGACTGCTTTTTCCCACATCCATTTTCCCATGGCTCATTTTCATTCTGAAAACCATCTTTATTTAAAATCCCAAATCCTTTGTCCAATTGCAGCTAATCACATGAAGTCTGAGTCAGTAAAACCTTTAATTTTCAGTGGTCTCCCGTGAGTCTCACATTCCTCCGCATTCTGAATCAGGCAAATGCCTAAACATTCACTTGGTTGTGGAAGCTGCAGGGACACTGGCTCTTCCTGGCTCATTTGCTCTCTCTAACTCACCTCACTTTCTTTCGGCTCTTTTCTGGTTGAGGCCTGATGCAGCCAAAAGGGCTACAGATGTAGAGAGGAAAGGTATTCTGGGGTTATTCTGGGGAAATGCTATCCTCATGGAGCTGGGTAGGCAGTTCCTTGACAGTCTCAGCCTCCTAGGCTTTCTCCCTCTCCCTCTAAGGAGTCTCTGGGCAGTCAGTGAGTGGGTCAAGCACTTCTAGAGCCAGGTCAGTGCATTGGAGACCTGCTATTCTCTTTGCCATTGTCTGCTGTGCTTCTTGGGAAGCCCTGGAAACCCTGCTTTTACATGAGGGTTCTCAGCTAACAGATTAACATTACGTCACAGAAATAGTGGACCCAGATATCTCTTGTGGCTTCAACTAGGCATAGGCTTTAGTCTTGCTAAGCTTAGGTGGTATTGAGCTAGGGATTTGAAGATCAAAAGTTGAGAGACAGGATTTAGGTATGCAAGACTTCTTTGTATGGAGCCCTTCGTATAACCTTTTTGGCTAACATCATTTATTGTTCAAGAATAGGCATCTTGAAATTCTGTACTCTGCCTTGTCAGTCACAAATTAGAAATTGAAAATACATGAAAAGAAATTATTTATAAATAGGTATATTATATGTTTAAACTTATGTGTGCATGTCTATGTTTGTGCACCTTGAGCAGACCAAACTCTTTTTGCACAAGTAGAAAAGCATTTTTTAAAAAAGAATGTATGGTATCTATGTGAAGTGTACAGTCATAACAGGAAATCATGCAATTTCTGCAGAAAGATTTTATTTAAAAAAGCAGAGTGCATCTCATTGACCTACATTCAGCTTCCCCAGCATACACTGTACCTCCAGAACTTTTCTGCAGAGATACATTGTAGATACAGATCAAAGGGAAATGCTGGTGTCAGAATTGTCTAAATGTCCCTTTTTTGGGCCTTAAAACCTAGATCATTGCCATGCATTTGTGCTGACTTTGGAACTTTAATCAACCTGTAAACTGTTCCTTGGACTGCTGTCTTTAAAAGCCAGGTAGGATGTTTGTGGGGATAATGAACGTCTGTATCTATACAGCAAACAAATGAAGATTTCTGTTGCCTCAAAATGAAAATATCTTTTTTTTTTACAGACTTATCCAAGATACATTGTAGTATATAAGTAGCAAAACAAAATTAACATTTGTGTTAAAAGAACTACACCCTACAACCAGCTAGATTCATCCAGTTCAACATATACCCTAACTGTTTTTCAGAATATTTGATCCCGTCTTTAAAAAAGGCCATGGGGATGTTAAAACATTACCTGTCAGGGGGGCTGGATTTTATTGCATGCACATCTGTGTACTCAGACTGAGACCTGTCAATTCATTTCTCACAAAGGCCTGGATTCACAAATGTGTGTGTGGGTGTATGGAGAGCGGTAACATGACAGAAGGAGGCTGCAAGGTGTACCACTGAATGCTGTAGTGCTGAGCTTTTAGGCAACATACTGCCTGGTGAGAGTCACACAGGGATATGTTCCAGCTCCCTTATGCAATGACTCGGTGGGTATTAAAGAAATGAAGTTGACAAAGAAATTATGGAAAGAGGGAAAAGGCCTAAGTTACGCTTTACAAAATATAAAGCATATAAAATACAAGGGGTCTACAGACAGGGTCTGTCTCCCTGTTGTGCAATCAGTTAGTTGTAGACTATAGTTTTTCTCAAGTGTAAACACTTTACAAACAGATAATAACTGTAAGATTGCACTGAAATTATAGAAAAATTCATTCATTCAAGGGGTGATGTTTCCAATTATGAAATCCTAAAAATACTAAAAAAACAAGACAGCCAAATAAAACTTCTATTAATAAAAAGTATTCACTAAAATGGACTATATACACTTTGTTTTGAAGGATTCTTTTCTGTTAATTTTTTTCTTTAATTTTATCATGATAGGTGAAAAAAGTATTTACAAAATAGCTTCCTGCTCCAGAAGTAAATACTTCAGCCTTTACAGAAAATTATTTAAAACATGAAATATTTAGGGGCAAATATATGTCACATAAAAGTATAACTGAGAAATGACTTTGTATCAGAAAACATTACCATTTCCAATGAACTGTAATAGTTACCACGTCTCCAAACTTGTAAGGCTCTGGAATGCAAATCTGAACTGATATGAAAACATCCTGGAACTTACTGTTAGAACAAATTCTGTTCTTCAGTGTTGCATTCCTGTCCTGCCATTCTCATAGGATTAGCCAATTTCCAGGGTCTTCTGTTAACCATTAGTCTTTCCCCAGAATCATAATCTCTTTATTTTTTAAAGGAGTAGGAATTATTTGTGCTACTTGCACATTAAAAACATTAAGTAAAATAAATGTCAATTCTAGTTCTCTTTCTGTTCTGGGTACTACAAATCCTTCCTCACTGCCCTTAAATATCTGCTCAAGGCAGCTTGAATTTCTACTGTCTTCCTTATGGCTAGTCACAAGACAGATTTTAATTTAATGAATTCAGCTTTCATTGAACCTAACCATAAGCCTCTTTCTTGAAGTTGCACTGACAAGCAGAAAACTTCTGCCAGAGCACATGATACCTTTCATGGGATTCTCCTTGGGTCATGTTAGCTACAGATCATAAGTGATTTACATTTTTATGACCTGTGCACAGTCACTTGTTGCTAGCTACCAATATGAGGACTACTCATGTGGTCATCCAAAAATAAACCAACTGACAAGTTAGTCATCCATATTGCTAACATGGCATGTGTGAACAGCACACATGCATCCAGGTGAACCAAGGAATATGAATTTAGTGTACATAAAAGAAAAGCTCTATCATCAGATAAGTCCATGTAATTAGTTTGTACTGAATCAGCTTAACATCAGGCACTGAAGATTTGTTTTATGTTAAAAGGGAAGTGGGAAAGACACAATTCTAGAAAATAGGGGAGTGGGAAGAGTATATGTACTAGAAGCTTTACTTGGGAAGTAGCTAAGATAGAAAAACTGCATAAGAAACTAGGAAAGGGTTTTCCAAAAAGAGAGTCAAAACAGGAAGGAAAGATTGCATCTTGAAAAAGATCTAAAAGCTCCTAAAGAGAATACAGTCATTAGCTTGTGTGACCATCCTTAAGCATTCAAAAAAGATTGCTTTAAAAATGGTTCAAACCTCATTAATTTCAGGTAAAATGTTCCAACTAGAGTCCTATGTGTTGAAAAGGAGGGGCTTTGGGGATGTAAAGTTCAGTCCTCCCCTATGTCTCTAATGCATTGGTGTCTGTTGTTCATAGATTGTGCTGAGAGGAACAGGGTAACATCTCTGCATACATTGCTTCTGCACTGGCTTGTTAGTCTAAAATCCATTGTGGTTTTGGGCCAGATTCCATCTGCTAAGTGTTGACAGGGTCATGGGTAATGCTTTTGTCAGTAAAGTATGACTAAGTGTTAGTAAAGGTGGTAATATTCTAACCTGTTCAGTTGGTAGTTTGGGATAAACTGTGATAAATCCATTCAAACTACAAATTCCATTACTTGTAATTAAGATTTTTTAATAGGGATGTAATGTATACCAATTATTTATGGATAATACCTGAAAATTGTAAACTCTTATGGATTGGAAGAGAGAACAGCTGCATGTCTCTCTGTCCCAGAACAATGGTATTTTATAATTCAGTAAATGTTAGAAGGTCCAATGTCCTTGTGCTATAAATAAACAAAGAGATGTCTTTTGGGGAGTAATGTCTACTTTTTTTAAGGTTGTCAACTAATCCAAATCACCTCAGTTATCTGAAATATTCTGAAAAAGAAAAAAGATATTTTTCAGAAACTGTTTAGTACTTTCCCTTTGCAAAATGCTCTCATAAGCAAGCCTTAGCTTTGGCATTCAGGACTGAGGCACCTAAATATCATCAGCCACTCTAAGAATCTTGGTTTGGGGCTGTTTTAAAATATGTTGAAGTCAATCGAATACACACCATGACTTCAAAAGACCGTGGACCACATGGAGGAAGAGAATTTGGCTGTCAGGAGTCAAATTCCCTTGTTTTGGTGTATTCTGCAAGTGATAAAGTTTGAGAAATAGAGCACTGTCAGTATCTGCTATAAAACCACATGTCCTTTAAGAGGATAATGTTCCACTAGACCTTTTGCCACAAATTACTCTATATAATTGGACCTAGGATCACAAAGAGTTCCCATTTACAAGATAAATTGAAAATTAATGAACAAATAATATAGTAATTACCAAATCCTTATTATTTGAAGAATATACACACTATGGGGTCTATTTCTTCCTCGATGAGCATATGTAACCCCCATTAATTTTAATGGGAGTTAAGCGTGCACATCAAGGGAAGAATTAACTCATGATTTTAAAACTGACTACTAAGATTAAGACCTGCACTTTTGGCTTTGAGTTGAAAATGTGGCATATCTTTTGATATTTATCTCTTTTTAATTGTGTATTTGTAGCTGAAGCAATTTGCAAATCATTGTTATCCCTATCAGTACAAGGCAAAGATAAATTGCATTATATACCCTACTTCTTGGACTTCTTGATGTTCTTTTTTGATTAAATGGAACTGTACCAGCAGTATCATAATTAATAATCTATGCTGATCAAGTTGGCAGTGCTAAGACTATTTGATATCTGATGGCAATGAAAAATTGTTCAAGCAAGGTGTATTGTTTATTTTATTTTATTTTATTTTATTTTATTTTATTTTATTTTATTTTATTTTATTTTAATTTGTTAATGTAAGAAATAGAAAATTAATAATTCCATGTCATGGATATTGTTAGTTAATGTGAAACCTGCATTTTAGCTCTGGACAAGAAAAAAAAACTATCCAGTTAATAAGACTTCTGAGGCAATTCATGAACTATGATATTAAGCCTATGGAAAAAGACTTTTACTACTTGAAAAGAGATTAAAAGGCTCTCAGATGGAAGCTTCAGTCCCAAATGAAATAGATATACTCTTCAGTTATTGTTTCTACATCTCAGCTCAAGGCAAGGGTATGTCCATGTGCCCTTCAGCAGTTGTCCATTAATGAATATTAGTGAAATGGCTTCTGCAGTTATTCACACACTTTTTTTATATTGATCCAGGAATTGAAAGTATTTTAAAAAGGTAAACCAACATGGATTAGATGTATACAGAGAAATAACTTCTAATTTATTAAAAAAAACAACCCAAAACAAACAGTAAAATCAAGATTTTGTTTTTAAATTAATTATCCAGTTCATTTTTTACACTGAAACATAGCATTATGTTAATGGCAAAGAACTCAGAAACATGACCAGCAATAAGATGACCAGTGTAATCTTAGTATCAGATCTGAATGAACTGTAAAAAAATAAGTAATTAAAAAAGTGGGGGAAACCAAATTAAAATTTTAAAATTATTTGCCATTTATGTAAGCTGTTCTACTTGTCATAATTCGAAAACTCACCCTAGTAGCAGTTTGCAGTATATACATTTCATAATCTATCTGTTGCTCCTTACATTGCTGCAAAGTAGAAACATTTTCCATTTATTTGGCTGTGTGAAGGCAGAACTGAAGGAATGCACTTGCAAAAATATTTATGCAGAGCTATAGCCATTGAACAGCCCTTTTAAATTTCCCTTTATTTTGTTCATCTATTTATTTCATTCTAAGTGTTTCAAACTGTTGCAACTTTGAGCTGCCATCAATCATTTATGACCACAGGTTAGCACCGTTTTGAGCTGGAAGCCAAGTTAGGGGCAGGAAGTCCTAGGCCTCAGCAGTGTAAGTCAGTTGAAATACTTTAAATACTGTCAGCTTTATATTCTCAACCATAACTAGTTATAGAAGGTTCCTCCAGATTTTTGTACGCACTATAAGATGCCAACCATCAAAGGACACAATTTGCAAAACCTTCAAACACCTCAAATGAGGTGTCTAGTGTCATTAGTCAGCTGTTACACTGCTGAGTGTCTTGTTGTCCTCTGGTTATAGAGATTATATCTAGATAACTTAGCTTCACTGTTTTGCTACAACTGTTGATCAGAGGATGAGAACTTAGAAACTGATAAAAATGAGAGTGTTCTGAGTGACATCTGTAACAACATTTGAATAGTGAATAATATGTAAATGCTTTAGCAAGAAGTCTCTTTCATATCTTCATGAGAGAAAAAAAAATTATGGACTGTCAAAATGAAGTTTAGATGCAACAATTAAAAGAAATCATAAAAGGATAGGCAGAGAAACCAATGTATATTAATTTCAAAACATGTGGTATGAGATGTATTGTAGTTAAAGGAGTGACTTGTACTTGTACACTCAGTCGAGGTAGAATTGCAGAAGGGAAACAAATTAAATCTTCAAGTTAGGAGGTACATGTTTTAGGACAGCACTCTTGTCCTTCCCCCTTACATGATGCATGGCTAAAAAAAGTCTTATTGGATGTAAAAAATCTTTTCTGGAAAGAAGATCTCCTGTTACTAATCTATAAAGATTAGAAAACAGTTAATCCCAAACTAGTCTCTGATTCTGGGTTGATTGTTGGTTTTTTGGTTTTGTTTTTCCTTTTTTTTTCTTTTTAATGATATTAATAGGTAGACATTTCATCTTGTTTAGATATGGTGGTTTTTTTTCTTTTTTTCTTTTGAAGGTCTCTGAACAGTACAGCTTTTCAGGAAATACTTGTACCTTCTTGGCTTCATTGCATCTGCATGTACTGTACTCTTACTGCCTCCTCAGAGCAGTTACTATCATGGTGTGTAGTAAAGTTGAAGAAGGCATTTGTTTGCTACTGTCTACAGAGGCATTTAAAAATGTTTCATTCAAAGATTTCTCAGCTAAATGAAATATGATCAGTATTGTTGTAAGGCTGCTCTCTATCATCTTTTAAAGGTTGTGACAATGTGGAGAGGTCCCTGATGACTGGAAAATAGCAAATATGATTCCTATCTTCAAAAAAGGTGAGATGAAGAATCTGGGGAACTACAGGCTGATCAGCTTCACTTCACGTCTTGGTAAGAATATGAAGCAAGTCCACATGGAAAACATTTTTAGGTACATGGAAAACATTTCTAGGTACATGGAAAACAAGAAAGTGTTTGGAACAAACAGCATGGGTTTACCACAGGCAAGCTGTGTTCAAGGAATCTGACTAATGTGAAGTGACCAGTAGCTCTCTGGATGCAGGGAAAGCAGGGTATGTTTTTTGGTTTTGGAAAATTTTTAAATGCTGTCTTTTGTGGCACCCCTGTATCCAAACTGGAGCTATCTGAACAGAGTAGGTGAGAGAAAAGCTGAATGGGTGACCAGCCTTAAAGGGCCAACAATTTGAATTCTAATAGATAGCTAGCTCCTCATCAGTCAGTTTTGGGGACAATAATCAACATGGGTGGTAGGATAAAGCTCACTATCATAAAGGTCATGATGACACAAAACTGAAGGGCTGTTTGATACAAAGAATGATCTGTCTGCCATTCACAGAGATCTTAAACTGGATAGAGCTATCATGAATACCATGAAATTTAATAAAGATACAGGTAAAGTCCTACTCCTAGTTGAGAACAACTCCAGGCTGAATAGCAGATTGACTGAATGGACTTGTGTGTCTCAGTGGATTACAAACTGGAACAAGTCAGCTGTATGCCCTTACGATAGAGAAGACTAGACTTGAACTGTGTGAGCAAGATACATACATCAGGTCTGTGGAAGCAATTATTCCCTCTACTCAGTACTTGTGAGGCCATATCTGGGACACAGTCCATCTTTTGGGGATCCAGTACAGGACACAGTCTGACAAGGTGAAGAGAGACATGTAGAGGATCACTCAGTTAGTAAGGGGATGGAGTTGAAAACGAATGAAGAGAGGATGATTTAGCTTTGTTTATTTAACCCGAAGAAGAAAAGGCTAAAGAGGGAATCCAAGTAGAGCACACATGTTGCTCAGGTGCAGCTGAAGTGAGATTGCAAAGAAGACAAAGTCAGTCTTTTCTTGGAGGAATATAACAAAAGGATGAGTGACAAACAGATGAGAGGTCACAACTTGAGGCAAGGGAAATTTAAATTGAATATAAAAAGAAAAGTTTTCACAAGGGAAGTGGTTAAACACTGGAACAGTGTCTGAGAGTGGCTGTGGGTTTTCCATCCTTGGACATTTTCACACTTGCCTGTAAAAGGTCCTGAATAACCTGGTCTTATTAGTGCTGGCAGTTGAACATCTTTCAAACTTCACTTCCATTCTAAATCACTCTATGATTCCATAATTTCACAAGAAAGTAATTTTCTTACTTATTTTATTTAAAAGGAAAAAAAAAAGTTAAAATGTATAGCTGAATAATTAAACTTTCTAGAACCAAGGTTCATTTGGGCTTGCTATTTTGTCTTCTTAAGGGGTTTTGGTAATGGGCGGAAGGAAAAGAAAAAAAGAAGAGGAAAAAAAAATATTCATGGCAGGTACTTACAGCTATCTATATAGTTATCCACTTATTAAATAACTAATATTTCCAAAGAAAATTTCAATATGAAGAACAAATTTAAAAAAAAAAAATATTCACAAAAAAACCTGTGAATTAATATCCATCTTTATGCATTGGTGAAGCCATGCATATTAAGTTCATTAAGTGCACTGGTGAAGCCATTACCCATGAGATCTATGATTTTTAGAACAGAAGGAGTTATAAAGAAAAGCAAGACAGTATAACTTAGAAAGACCTGTGCAAAAATACTATTGCTTTAAATTGACTTCTGCATAATTGCTTCTGTGAAACTCATTATCATTAGTATTACTTTTAAGTGGAGATGAGAGTATGATTAAATATATTTTTCTCACCTGAATGTGATTGTTAATTACTAAGAGCAGCTATAAAATCCTAGTGATTGTGAAAATAGTGTGCTGTGTAAGAAAGCAGGAGCGATTCTTTGCTCACTTTTTTATTGGCTTATGATTCAAGCAACTGTTTGCTGAGAACATTATCCAATGCCTGGTATTTTTATTTGGAGATCTGGATGAATTAATACCCAAATAGAGTGTTTGCTTCCAAACAGATCGTGATGTCCTTTTGTAATATTTATATAGTTCTGATTAGTTTTAAAAGGATGACATCTTTGAAGGGATGGATTGCATGTGTGATGGTAAAAGAAGTCCCGAAAGCCACTTGAATTTCCAAACTTTGTCCCTGCTGGGCTTCAGATAGTGACCTGAGTTTCTGAACGAACACCATCAAGGCTTCAAAACATCAAACCTCAAAATTTGCCCATCAATGACTTGATTTAGTGCCACTGTAATTATTTGGCTCTTTGCCATTGTCTTCATTAGGCTCACTATCATGATACAAAAAGTTTCTACCTTTAGGGGGAGAAAAATATATTTAAGAAACTCAAATTTTTCAGTTGTTATGTGATTTTTGTACAACACCAGTTTCCTGTCTTTTTCTGAGAAGTTTGCATTTGAGGGTCTGACACAGCAAGTCTGTCATAGTAAGACTACACTACAAAAATACCATGGAAAGCCTAGGAGAAAGCTTTTATATAAACTCCCATTTGTCTGAGCCATGCAGTTCTTTCTTAATGACACTAACAAAGTTTGTATTGTGCTCACATCAGAAGTGGAAGCTTCATCCTCACAAAAACAATAAAAGTTGATTACATACATATGAAATCTATGAATTAGGGGCAGGATTCTTGGATCCTTTACAAAGGAAATGTCATGTTTCGTCTTCTGTAGGGGGTTTACAGGAATGTGTGTGTGTGAAGACACAGAACTCCATATAGTCCCTTTCAGTAAAGATCATAAAAACAGAATCAAGTTCACTTTAAAGCACAACTGTAGGATTATAGTTAAGAGAGTTAAAAAAAAAATAAAAAAGTCTTCTTTTCATCTTCAGTGCCACCTGAAGGCTGTCAACAGAAATTAATGACTTTGATCAAGGGACAAGACAAGGTAGATATTCCTAGCTAATACGCCAGTAAATTATATTAGTCCAAGCAATTCAGAATGGCAGTTTGCAAGGAAAGGGAAAGTGCCAGACCCTGTGACTGAAGGGCCAAATATTCTAAGTGGACCAGCTAAACATCAAAATCAGAAGTCAGATTTTCTGAAGGAAATTCTATGCTGAATTTGGTAGATAATCCAGGAAATGTGGTTACTGGTAGCATAGGTATAAAAAACAATATTATTTTCCTTTGGAGCATGTGGTTTATTTGAATTAAATACTTTGTGAAAGATGATGAATGAAAACTTATGTGGAGTTACATAAAAATAAAAGGGTGGAAATCCAAACAAATAATGGTGTTCTCAGAGCAAATAATTTCTTTAATTTTATAGTGTCATTTCAAAAAAGATCTTTTATTTTCTTTGCCACAATCCATCACATAATTATAGTATAAATATGTAAAAAAAAAAGTGATTTGACCAAGCTGACATAATTATTCTTCAGATTTTTTTGTCTCAGAAAATTTTGAAGTCTGCAGGATTTTGCTATTTGAATGTTATCCAGTGAAAAAAACTCAGAATCTTTGCCAAGAAAGAAATTCCATTCTTTTTATATTTGAAATTATCGCATTCAACTTTTTTTGGTTGCCTAAAAAGATCCAGAGTCTTTTCAACTTATTCAAATGCTCAGATTCAGAATATGTGTTTCCTAACTGGACATGCTTTGCAAATACGTTGCAATTGCTATAGTCTCCCAGATGATCTCTGTGACATAACATTCTACCATATATTCCTATCACCTTCATCAAATTCCTTTTTAAAAGAAGCTAACTCCACATCTTATTGATGAACCCCAGTGAAACAAGAGTGCAACACCATAGGGTAGGTTTAAGACACAAAGTCAAACAAAATCTCCTTTCCTGATAGGAGAGGTTTTGGCATAGGCAGTATGTCAACACCGAAGCCATAATGTGAATGAGATTCTAGAGGTTAAAGGAAAACACCTGACATTGTGAAATGTGTGATGAAGTATTTTTCACATAATCATGGATTTCAAAACACATAGTCAGTTTGATTGTTACATTACCTTAATTGAAGGTAAAAGATGAAATATATGTAGTGGTTTGGTAAATTACTATAGGAACAGGTTACCTTTACTGAATCTAATAGTGCCTTTCTTTCCTTTCATTAACTGGAATCTTTAAGCAGTCAGACTATTGGATAGATGGCAAACTGCATGCAGGAAGAAGAGAAAACCTCTTTTGCCCCTGAAGTTATAGGTTGGTGATGCTCTATACAGGTTACTGCAACTTTAGTGACAATTGTTCTGTTGTTCCAACATATCTCAATAGCCACCCAACTCCTCTAAAACACTCTAAGACATTAAAGATATTTAGACTTTCTTACAGTGACTGCCCATATTTTCTTTCTCTTCTCCTTTCTTGCATGAAATCTATGAAAATGTCTCAGATACCAAGACTGTGGAAATGCGTAGATGATGTTCATGCTTTTAATTCTGTAGGACAGTTTGGGGGAATTTTTTACTATATAAATGCATATACTACCCAAAACCCTCAAAGCTTAAAATTAAGTAAGTATTCTAGGTTTTGATTACTCTACAAATAAGTATAAATACAGTGTGGACTCCAGTTCTCAAATGCAAGATCACGAAGTCATATGTCTAGATGCTCAAATTGAGCTGTGGCCATGTGAATACTGATGTTCAGTTGTTCCATATCAGTCTGGAATCTTTCTGTGAATCAGTCAGTCTGTTCTCCTGGGGAAAGGAAAATCATCATATATAAGACTTCCAGATTCTTGTTTGAAATATAAATCCTGAGAAACTGTAATCGGTGGTTTCTAGAAATTTGGTAATAACAGGTTGCATCTAGTTTGATGCTAGTTATAAATAGCAAATGGCCTTTCCATGGAATACTTTTTTCACACTGGTTTTAAAGGATTTTCCCTTGTCTTGAAAACATACAGTTCTGAAGTTCAGGCCATCAAAGCAAAAGTTCAAACATCACTAAAAAATATATTTGATGATAAAATATTAAACATTCAGTAATAAAGGCACAGAAATGATTATATAACACCGCAGGTTAAACATGACCCACTTAAACAAGTAACTGGGGCTAAAAAAGAGAGTCTATAAAATCAGTGTATTTATTCCCAGTGCTCTGAATGATATACGTTTAAATTGATGTCACAATCAACTCATATCTGCTTCAGCACAGTCATCTGATATCTATTCAAATTAATCTTGTCTAAGAGGTGCAAGATCACTCCTGGGTGACAATTCCATCACATAGTGGGATGTATGATAATACAGATGATCTCGGGAACAAATTCTTGCTGATCCTGATTTTAGTGGTAACAGGAATTTGTTGTATCTCTAAAATGAGAAAGATCAGACTTTGAAAGAGGAAGCAATCTACTGAGATCTCCATGTGCCTTGATTTCAAATACAAACCTTGGTTTTCTGGATTCTTTTTTAATAAGATAGCATACTAGAATAGGAGAGTATCTGGACAGTAATCTGAAGTCATTTTTTCAAGGGAAAAAGAATAAGGAAAAGAGATAAACAGTGAGGGAGTAAAGGTAATTATGACAATCAGATATTTAAAATATAATTAAAATACATTAAAATATTACTGAATTATTCAATATATGTAAATATAATGTATCAAAGAAGCTGTAGGTATTGATCCTATTTCAAGGCACATTCCTGTTCATTACTGTGCATAAGCTTCTGTTTAAGTGCTTTTCTTAGAGTGAATGGTCTTAAGTTTTTATTTAAGTGTTCTCTTCAAAGAGGGCAAACATTTCCATGCCATTTTCACTCCGTCTGCCTTGGCTCACAATAGTCACTTATTCCATCTTGATTTTAGTGCAACGAACTCTTCTAGGTAGAAGCCATGGCTCTACATTTATTGATAAGAGTACAGTCTTGCCAGCTCTAAGTTCTGAATGGGGTTTTCTAGGTTTCCTGTTGTTTCTTCACTGAGCTGTTAATACTAGTAATACAAATAACAGTTAATAAATCAATCTGTTTCTTCCAGGAATTTTGCTAGGAGGCATTAACCCCTTCTCACCATCTCTCAGGCCACACCCCTGCACTCTTTACAATGAGTGCAGCATATTTTTTATTTCTTCAACTGGCATTTGCAATCTGTCCTGACATAATTTACACATTTACACATTTTACAGAGCAAAGCACAGTCATGCAATTTAATTCCAAAAAACATAAGCATAGGAGACTCGGCACACTCGATTAGCAAAGCATATGATCGAGTTTTGCCAGTATGATATCAAAGGCACACGTTTGATTTGAATTTGTGTCAAAATGTACCTGCTGCTCTTCATTTCAAAACAGACATGTGCTGATGTGTTAGCCCATATTCACACACAGGGGGCTTTTACATGCTGCAAACTGCACGTGTAGACCAGTGTCCTTTATATATGCACTTTCTTTTTCTTCCCTTTCTCTTATCTAAAGGCAGCTGGTTTCCACATCCTTAGGGAGAGGGAAGGATGGTCTGTCACTGCCTGAGAGACAGAGAAGGGGAAAGCAAGAAATCACTATTCAATCTAATGAAATAAAGTTCTGACCCAGATAAAGTCATCTGGGTTCTTCCACTGATCATTGCCCTATTGAGCCACCATTCCACTTCTATTATTTCTTTTATATAGGGATTTAATGCTCATGAATGGAAGGTGAATGCTTGAAAATGAAAGGTGATCACTGCAGTAAAGGACAAATCAATACAGAACCAAAGTGCTCTACTTATCCACAGGGCAAACTAAAGTGAAAGGAAATGTCTCCAAGACCCTTTCAAGCACTTGTACTAACAGAAATGATGATTAAATTCCCATAATATTACACTTGGACTTAAAAAAAAATAAAATCAGTGATTAAACACTTACTAGAAAAGGAATTGGCAGCTACATGGACTGTGGGCATTTTGTTGTTGCCTTTCTTTTAGCCTGATTTAAAGGTAAGGAATTTGACTGAATTTTTTAAATTTTTAATTAATAAAGCTTGATAGCTGCAAAGAGCAGTCTTAGAAGGACCAGACCAAAAAAAAAAAAAAAAAAAAAAAAAAAAAAAAAAAAAATAGAACGGAAAAGGGGGCGGGAGGGAAAGAATGTAACCCCTCGGGTTGCTTCCTGGTGGCGCCCTACAATTAAAA